>BQNB010037300.1:0-49535 GCA_026074375.1 Tanacetum coccineum | reverse complement strand
CTACTTTTAACTTAATTATTATGGGCTGTAAAACTTAAACCTATTTTATTTTATGCAACGAGTAAACTTTTTCAAACGTCCATGATTAATGGTCGTTCTTTATTGCTTTGTGATTAGATTGTTATGACGTCACGCCCTCGGACATGTATTCCGTCTAGGCCCCGTTTGGGGGTGTGACAACAAAAACCGAATCGAATAGATAGTGTAAGCGTATTTTTTTTGTTTTGACCCGAACCGAACCGAACCCGAACCGAACCGACAAAACCAAAACCGAAAATTACAAATATACAAAACCGAAAACCGAACCGAAAATGGTCGGTTCGGTTCGGCTCGGTTTGTCGGTTCGGTTTTCGGTTGGTTTTGCTCAGCCCTACTCTGTTGAATAGTTCAACCGTCTCCACTGCAATAAAACCAAATGTATTGAATACAAAAAAAATAAACACGTGGTAATTTTCAATGCATGTTTTCTCGTTTAGTGTCATTTTGCACGATATGACTTTCAAAGCAGCCTCGTGTTTTATGATTAAGTTTTAATGATAAAATTTCAACTTATTTGTTTTAATGAGGACATGATGAGTGTGAACATCGATTGTTTATTAAGTCATACTTGCAATGGATGGATAATACATAGAAAACTATTTTAAAATAATTTGGTAACTACTAACGATGGATTACTTTTTATGAAACAAGTAACATGGAAACTAAAGAAAGTTGGCAAGTGGGACAAGTGGTCTAGTACGTATGAATGAAAGATAGATTGTAACCACCATCCTTAGAGCAGAGAGTCGTGGTGCCAAACTTCAAAAGTGGTGCCACGTCAGCAAAATAGAGTTTGGCATCAGAAATGCCATGGCATCAGAATTCAGTGGGAGTGGTTTGGCACCAGAATTCTGGTGCCATAACATTTTTTTTTATAAATAAATTCAAATTAAATTTTATTCAATTAAAACATATTAAACATTACATAAAACTTAAAAATTACATAAAACTTAAACATTATTAAACATTACATAAATAAAAACACAAACTACTCATCATCATTATTCCATAGATGTTCCACAAGGTCTTTTCGAAGATCGTTGTGCGTTTTTCTATCGAAAGTGTGCGTTTTCCAAAGAGAAGTATTGAAGTAGAAGATGTATTGAAAGTGTGTGTGAAGTATGAAATAAAAAGAGGGTATTTATAGGATTTTTAAAAGGGTAAAATTGTGATTTTGGGGGTATTTTTTTGAATATCCGCTCCCCCTAACGGATAAATTTAAATAAAAAAAAATTGAGTTTGGCGTGGGCTGTTAGCCACGGCGCGAGAAGGCTTGGCGCGAGCCACGGAGTGGTGCGCCGTCGGCCTTTCTCACGCCAAGGCTTGGCGCCAAGCTACCAGCCAACCGTTCCCTTTGCTCTTATACTTTCATCTATTTCAGGTTAATACAAAATGATTACAATTGTCATGATTTTAATTTTGTTTTGATAAGATCTAATAATCTTACTTCTAAGCTTTTATTTTTAATCAACGAGAGATGATTTTTGTTATATGATTACAAAATGTGAAAATAAGTTATTTAGTTATACTCGTTAATAACTTGTTAGAACATTAGGTGCTCATAAGCCATAAAGCTCGTTTTATAGCAAAAACTATTATCAATTTTACCAAAAAAAATTTATAACCCAAAAGTATAAGTTAACAGAAAAACAATATCTTCATATCCTCAAGTTATAAAACACTCCTGACCCACACTTAACTAAATAAAAAAAATATCGTATGCCCGTATAACACAACTGATGAGTTTGGCGCGAGAAGCTACGACCGGTGTGAAGCAAAACCATAAGAATGAATTATAAAGCTAAGAGAGAAGGGAGTGGTTGTGCCAAGGCTTCGTGCCAAGCTATGGCGCGAGATTGGGCCATGGCGCACCACTCCGTGGTTCGCGTCAAGCTCTCTCGCGTCGTGGCTAACAGCCCACGCGAAAGTTTTTTTTTTTTTTTTTGAAAAATAGCCGTTGGGGGGAGCGGATATTTGAAAAAAATACCCCCAAAACCCTATTTTTACCCCTTTAAAAATCCTATAAATACCCCCTTTATATTTTATAACTTCACACACAATTTCTATACCAATTCTCTCATCTTTCACTCAAAAAAATGAATCCCAACCCGAATTGGATTTCCGGTATGCTTACCGACCCAACCAACCAAATTCCGGGGTCGTCTTCGAATCCGGGCGGTTCCACTCAACCTTCATTCACCCAAATGCCTTACTATCCAAATTTCCAACCTCAATATTCTAATCAAGAAGAACAAATGTTGTTTCACCAATTTAAAATGCAAATGCAAATGAACAAACAACAACAATCAAACCAATTCACCACTTCCCAACCACATTCCGAGCAACAATCTCACCACCTAGTTGACGAAACCGAAGAAGAAGAAGAGGAACCGCTTCCAACCCCGACGTCGAAGCCTAACCGCGGTCGTAAGAAGTCGGTAGCAAAAAGAAACAAAGGAAAAGATGTGGAAGTTGAGAAAGAAACCAAAGAAGGACGAATTCGACATGCGTGGACCCAAGCCGAGGAGTTGCTTTTGGCGGAAAGTTTCATTCAAATTTCCGAGGATCCAAAAACCGGGTGTGATCAAAAGTTGGCGACTTTTTGGTACAAAATCCTAGATGTGTACAATCAAGAAGCTAACAAAAAAGGCTTCCAAGAGCGTACAAAGAACATGTTGACGGGCAAGTGGACTCCAATGAATGCCGCGGTTATGAAGTTTAACCAATTGTATGAGGAAACGCTTGCTCATAGTGGGGAGAACGATGAGAACCATATGGCGAGGGTGCTCCAATTGTATGAAACCATCGTCGGGGGTGAGTTTAAGCACCGGAGTGCTTGGAATTTTTTGAAAGATAGGCACAAGTGGAAAAACCCCGAATCGACTTTGCAACGAAGAAGTCGTCTTCGGGGTACCGACAAGGAACCGGACCATTTTGGAGATGATGAGTTGCCTCGGCCACCCGGGTTGCAACGAATTGCTAAAAGTCAACGTTCCGGTTCTAACTCGACCGCTAGCTCCGGTTCTAACCCGGTCGCTTATCAAGAGTTCATGGCGGAACAATACGACTTAGACCGCAAGGCCAAAATGCAAGTGCTCTCGCAAGAGAGCGAAGACCGAAGACGGTTGATTCAAGCTCAAAAGGTTACGGAGGACATGAAAGTTCTCCAAATCGACACAAGCGGGATGGATCCGACCTACGCCGCTATCATCAACGCCCAAAAGGAACGAATCCGAGCCGAATATCTACCACCAAACTAGTCGACCGACGCCGTTAAATTTATGTTTTTTAAATTATGTCTTTTAATTTATGCATTTTAATTTATGTCTTTTAATTTATGTATTTTTTTAATGTAATGTTTTAATTTTAATGAATTTTATTTTAGTTATAATAAGTTTATTTAAATAATAGTTAATTAAAAAAAATAGTTTGGCACCAGAAATTCTGGTGCCAACCAATGCCGCTGAATTCCGGTGCCATAGCAATTCAGGTGTCAAACTCTATTTTGCTGACGTGGCACCACTTTTTCTCTATGGCACGAGGAGTTTGGCTCGACCGCTCCCCGTAATAATTAATAAATACACTAATCATCAATAACATACACTCTATCAATAACATACTAATTACATAATAACAAACTAATTACATTATGTCGCAAAAAATTAAGAATTTAACATACTAATTACATAGGGCGGAGCAACGGGTCAAATCCCAATAGAACCGTCCAACCCTAATCCGAACCGAAAACCGATTTTGAGAAAAATGTGAACCGAAAACCAAACTGAAGTTAACTTAGTGAAATCAAAATTGAACCGAAGTTAACCTAGCAAAACCGGTTTAGATAGTTTAGGTGTATTTTTTTTGGTTTTGACCCCACCCGAACCGAAACCGAACCGAACCGAGCAAAACCGAGACCATAAATATATAAAACCGAATCACCGCCGGATCTCTGTGGGGGAGGGGGGATTCTAACATGTGAAAACTTGTTACCAACACTGATCCTAATGGATGGACATGGATCTTTCGAAACAACAAATCCACAACTTCAAAACCTATTCATAAGCCATTTCAAAAAGATTTGGAAAAAGTCGCCACCTCTTTCTATGTCACAAACTTCCCAGATTCAATCGATGTAAAATGTTTATGGAATGTTTGTACCCCCATTAGGTCGTCTCGTTGACGCTTTCATCGCCAATAAACGTTCAAAATAAGGTAAGCGATTTGGTTTCATACGATACGTGGGCGTTAACGATATTCCATCTTTTGTTAGGTCATTGTCTAACATTTGGATATGAAGTTTTCATTTGTACATTACCATTGCTAGGTTCCAGAGACCTAATTCAATGAGAACTAACTTAGATCGTAAGCCTAGTGTTCCCCATAATGGGGAGATGGAAAACTCTAACCCTAAAAACACCACATACAACAACACTGATTTACCCGCTGGAAAACCATCCTTTGTGTCTATCGTTCATGATAGCTCTAAATCATCCACCAACACATCACAACCTGCCAAACCGCGCATCGTTTCCCTTATCGATCAAGACCTAATTAGTATCGATGATGCAACGAAAGTTCTTTCGGTTAAACTAAAAGAAATAGACTCGATGGGTAACATGTATCTTATATGCAGAAACGAAGGCTTTATGGATGTAGAAATCCATCATATTGGTGGATTATGGATTTGGATCCAATTTCCTACATCAGATGCTTGTGTCGCATTTCAATCAAAAGAAAGTATAAAAGGTTTATATTCTTTATATAAGAACGTTTCGCCCTCTTTTAAGATAGACGAACGTTTAATCTGGATTGATATCAACGGTCTTCCTCTTTGTGCTTGGGGTTCTTGGGCTTTCAAAAAAGTAGCTTGCTTATTTGGAAAAGTTGTGTTCTTTGAATATGAACAATCGGCATCTATATGTTCGGGTAGGGTTTATATCTCTAAAAAACTCACAAGTAAATCTTTGAATAAGTGGATGTTGAAATTCATGGTGAAATTTTAGAAGTTCAAGTACATGAATTAGGTACTTGGACTCGCCATCTAAAGAACATGATAATGAAATGGAAAAGGTTACAGATACTTTCGATGATAACTCAGTAGATGGCTTAGAAGATATCAGTAAAGACATCGCGGTCGACAAAGATGAGGAAGTAGATTTAGACAAGTTGTCTAAATGACGAGACTGGGTAACACAAAGTACCATTGAATGAAGTTTGCAGCCCTGATTCACAATTAAATAAGGAGGCAAATCCATCAGACCTTAGCTATCTACCGGGTTTTGAGCATTAGAAAAAGGGAGTGACTAGTAGATGTTGCACATCCTTTTTTAGATATCGAAAGAAAGACATCAAGAGATTTCTCTTATTCACGAATTATCAAGGTTAATTGAAGTAAGAGGCTCACTAGGATTTGATGTAAGAAGGTGTCGTAAATCCTTAAATCACATGATCAATGGAATAGGGGTACACATTGCTGATAAATGAATGTCTTATCTATCAACATTTGTGGCACGAAGAAAAGGCGTAAACGTGTATGGATCAAAGATTTGTGCTTCAAACACAACGTGCACTTCTTGGGCATCCAATAGTCCAAGATGACTAGGCTTGAACTTTTTTGTCTTAAATCCATGTGGGGTAACTACTCTTTCGATTATGCTTGTAGCTTGGCTCGAGGTAGATCAGGTGGCTTAGTTTCTATGTGGGACCCAAACGTTTTTGTTAAGGAAACATATGGTGTGACGAGGCGTTCGTTATTGTAAAAGGTCGATGGAGAAACTCAGTTGGAGATTATTATATGATCAACCTTTATGGCCCCCACGTCCCTTTAGCTAATGTTGCTTTGTGAAATAAAGCTTGGGATTTCATGCAATCTCATAGTGGAAAGTACGTTTTATTTGGTGATATGAATGAAGTTCGAAGTGAACAAGAACGTCGTGGCTCTATTTTTTCCCGCAATAAAGTTGATGTGTCTAACTCCTTCATCGACAATGCAGGTCTTATCGGCCTTCCTATAGGAGTTTACATGTTTACTTGGATGAATAAAGCCGGATCGAAACTAAGTAAGTTAGACAGATTTCTTATTTCCGAAGAGGTTCTTTCTTTTCTTCATGACATTAAGGTTACTTCTCTTGATCCTTTGTGGTCGGACCACACTCCTATTCTTCTTGATTGTAATAAATGTGACTTTGGTCTGGTTCCCTTCAAACTTTATCACTCGTGGTTCACTCGGGAAGGTATTGACGAGGTCACCCGAATTCAACAACCTTGCAGATCCGACTAAAGCTCATTTTTCATAAAAAACTAAAAGAGTTAAAACCTAAGATCAAACAATGGGTTGCCATTACCAAAAGTCACGAAGATACTAGTAAGCAGGTAGTTATGAAGGATTTAAGGATTCCTGATGAAAAGATTGACGTTGGTCTAGCTTTGAGCGATGATCATGATGCGCGTATTAAACTCCTCCCTCCAAGTGGATGATATCCTAGCAAATTTTGAATCTATGGATACAATTCAAAAGGCTCGTGTTAAATGGAACGTTAAAGGGGACAAAAACACCAAATTCCTTCACTGCTTGATCAACTAAAAACAAAGAACCCAATCGATCAATAGCATTATGCATGAAGGTGTTTGGAGCACGAATCCTACAAAATCAAAGAAGCACTCCTCAACTTCTTTAAAGAGAAATTCAAAGCTAAAGACTCTTCGATTACTTTCCCTCATACTCGTACCTCATCTACATTGCAACCTTCTGATCACGATTCTTTAGAATCCAATACCACCATGGACGAAGTGAAGACCATGGTGTGGGAGTGTGGTAGTGACAAAGCTACCGGTCCTGATAGATATACTTTTACTTTTGTGAAGATGTATTGGGACCTCCTTAAGCTCGACATTTATGAGTTCGTCTCCACATTTCTCACTTGTAAAAAGATGCCACTGGGTTCCAACTCTTCCTTCATTACCCTCCTTCCAAAGGTTAGTAACTCGATTCATATCAAAGATTTTCGGCCTATTTCTATCATTGGTATCCATTACAAGATTATCGCGAAAATCCTTGCCAACCGACTCTCTAAAGTGTTTAGTAAAATAGTTAGTTACGAGCAATCCGTTTTCATTAAGGATCATCAAATCCTTGATGGCCTGCTCATCCTTAGTGAGGTTATAGATTGGTATAGAAAAATGAAGAAAAAGATGTTGCTCTTCAAAGTCAAATTCAAAAAGGCCTTTGACACCGTATGTAACAACCGTCAATTTTCGGAACATATTTAAATAATAAATCATATTTGTTATTACATGTTTGTCGTTTATAAAATTTATTTTTAAATTATTTGATTTCAAAAACGAGAAAGGATATATATTAATTCATAGTTGATTTATCAAAAACAAACCACTAAATCACGTTGTCATTATTCGGACTCTAAAGCAATTTGATGTAAAACGACATTCCTGACAACTTTTCAGTTTTGACCGAGACCTGAAAACAGACAGAAAGTGACTGAAATGCCCTCGCAAGATTTAGAAACAAGAAAATAATTAAATTATATTTAATTAACACTTTTTATTAAATAAAAATATTTAATAAATTAGTCATCATTTTATTCGAAAACGTTTGTTGATAACGCGAATATACGGGTTAAAAATTTATTTTTATTTTTACTTTCAGACAAGACATAACCGGGTTTCCAAATAAATAACAAATATTTTTATAAATGTTATAAAAATATTTATGAAATACTATCAAATGAATACTCGTTTTTGTTGGAAAAATTATTTGAAAAACAATGGCGCAAGTTTCGTGTGCTGAATCATCCGTTAAGTGGCTTAATCGAGTCCCGAACCATTTTTTAACAAAAGTTACACTTTAGGTCCCTGTGGTAATATTTACACAACTTACCCTAGACTATTAGTAACTTGCTATAAATTTTAAAACTTTTCATATATATATAAAACATATATATTTCTTTTTCACTTTAATACAAAACACACACACACATATATACATCTCTCTCTCCCTCACCCATGTTTTCCTGCCACCGCCCCACCACCGGATTCCGGCCACCACCACGCCGCCGCCGGCGGAAAACTTTTCCGGCCAAAACCAAAAGTGTTCCTCGTTAACCAATCTATCCGACCCACTAGGTCACTCGCCGCCATGCCCCTATATCCATCACCACTGCCGCTGCCTCCCCACTACACAGCCGCTACCACCGCGGCTGTCACAGCCGCCCACAAACACCACCCCATCGTCACAGCCCAATCGAAACCACCACCACATCACCAACACCATCGTCATCTCACCACCGCCACCCTTATCACCATGTCATCATCATCACCTACGCACCAACATCATCGCCTCCACTCCCCTCCTCCCCTCGCTGTCCCACCACCAGCCACCCCCTCAAAGAGTGGGTTTGGTTTTATAATCACCTAAGGGTGCGTTTGGTTTTTATACTAACACCAAGGGCGCGTTTGGATCTAGGTTTCGGCACCATAGGGTGCGTTTGGTTGTTATAAACACCACCAAGGGTGCGTTTGATTTTCATCAGCCACAAGGGGTGTTTGTTTTCGGGTTGTGACAGCACAAAGGGTGCGTTTGGGTTAACATGAGCACAAAGGGTGCGTTTGGTTAAGCAAAAATCCCCGAAAGAGTGCGTTTGGGTTAACAGTTTCACCTAAGGGGAGTTTGGTTTTGTATTTAACTGCCTAAAGGGGGTGTTTGGTTTTGGTGTTAACAGCCTAAGGGGCTGTTTGGAACTGGGTTTAACAACCCATATAGGGCTGTTTGGTTCAACAGATTAGGGTGCGTTTGGTTAATATAAATCGATTAATACAAATTTAAGGTTTTATATATATGGTTTAAATTGGTTAAATAAATGTGCTAATTAATAAATTGTCTAGTTAGGATAACAGCCTTATGGGGGTGTTTGATACAACCGCCCCATAAGGGGTGCGTTTGGTTTTGCTTATATTTAATATTTGGTTTGACCTCGCCTAGATATATATATTAAGACATTCGAATATTTTGAAACATGGATTGATTAAAAAGGGAAAACATTGAATTTTATAAACATGGATAACGTAGTATAAACAAATAGGTCATGCCGAAATTTATAAAAATTTATATACTTAGTATTTTCGCTACTAAGTTCTATAATCTTGGAAAACCGATAAAAAGGATTAAGTTATGGTTTAAAGATATTTTATATATATATGTATACAATAAACCAGTAAATAAACGAAAACTATACTTTTATGAACAAGGCAACTAGTTTAGTTAAACGTGGAGCGAAATTCTAAATTATAAAATATTATTTTATAATTCTCGACTAATGGATAAAATAATAAGTTTTGTAAAAACTTTAAGGACATCATTTACTTAATTAGTAACTTTAAAACGTACGTTTTCTTTCATATAAGAACTTTTATTCATTTATTTAAGTAGAGATTTCCTAAGACGTGTCGAATTATTTTGTTTAATTATTTTTATCCCATTCTTTATATAATACTTGTAAAGTATTATATACTTCGATTTATTCTTTTAAATGCTTGTCTTTATTATATAATTCAACGTATGAATTATATAATCATTCATTTTTCTATGTGATATGTACGGAACATATTACATATTTTGCGTCTGCTTTTCAATTTATTTATTTAACCAACCACCAAACTCCTACAACTTGAAACATCAATCCTTTATCAACGTGTCGTGTTGACGTACCCAAACTCATCATCCTAGGCTAGTGAGTCTGAACCATTAAGATAAACCGCAACTTCTTGATCGAGCTGCTTCGTCTTTCGTTTATGTTGTGCATGTTAGATGCCTATCTGTCAATCGTTCTTCAACATCAAGGTGAGTTCATAGCCCCACCTTTTCTCTTTTAATGGTTTTCTTAAACTGTTTTTGGGGTGAGAATACGTGCTCGTTTTACTACATAAACTTATTGATTTCTATACGTAAGCGTTACATGATTATTTTTACTAAAGCTTGATTTGTTTACTACATGATTTGAGATCGTGAATACCTATATTTGAAATCGTGAATTTTAGACATGATTGTTTTACTACGGACACAAGTGTTTTCAAATTGTATGCTATCCAGATTACTGCCTGAATACTATTGCATAAGTTACCACATTGCCATTTAAGTCCCTACCAATCATGAACCATTAATTGCGATTGTAGTAAGCGCGAGTGTTATGGATAGATCTATCGGGACTGACAATCCCCACCTTACTTGGGTCACTGGTTAGATCATGGTGCATTTAACATTATGAGGACCCTTAGGTTGTTGGCAAGCATCATATATTCCTTTGGGGCAGACAGACAGTTAAGGCTTCGGGGTCATGAGCTTAGTGCAATAATATATAATTAGACTTGGTGAATTTGTTTCACTTGTCTACCTTACTTGTTTTGGACTTCGGAATACGTACTTAGTCCACCATTACTTAAGTCTTGTGGTCCACTTTTAATATACTTCTTGATTTACTGAATCACTACTTGAATTTTAGAAATAACACTTTGAAATACCGTAACACTACTCTTCTTTTGAAAATTTACTTAAATTATTTCAACACTACTTTTACTTAAACCTATGAATTCACCAACAATATTGTTGACGTTTTAGCATGTATTTTCTCAGGTTATCATTTTGCTTGTGGAGCATTGGGAGCATTTGAGCCGCGCGGATATATTTTTGAACGCTTAATAACTTGTGTACCATTTGACAAATGTTTTACCAATGTTTTCTAACACAATATAAATGGAACCTGTTGCAACTCTGATCTTTTATTAAATAGAATGTGACACCTTATTTAAAACGTCCATTTTAAGGTCGTTTTCTGTAACTTGTGCGTATAGACTATGAAGTAGCACCCCAAGTGGTATTCCGTTGCGTTGATGTGATTTTAGGGGTGTTACAGATTGGTATCAGAGCACTGGTTATAGAGAACTAGGTCGTTTTCAGAACCTAAACTATAACTGTTTTTTGAAAAAAATTAAGAGTCTTTCACCATTGTCCGATATCCACGCGCGCATGCTTCCTGATCCTTTATAAGCTCTCTTTTGTATCTCTACTACTATTATATGGATAACGAGTATTTAATACTTGGCTATGATTTCGCTCTCTTACGTCTATCATATGACGTCTTACTATTTACCTTATAGCGGTCCGTTATATATAAATATTGGTCACACCGATTATCGCGTACTTCCTGATTTCTTATTTACTCCTTGGGCATTAATACTAGTATTATATAAAGGATACTTATGCCTATGAGCTATTTTCTTTTTGATCTCTTACGATTAATTCGAACATTTACGCGACTTTGCCTTATTCTCTTTCGATGATATTGAAAAGTCAGCGTAGTTTGTCAATTTCACCGATTATTTTACCATTCCACTTTGAGTTGGAACACTCTTCCTATGCTTTTGATCGTATACGTTGTTTCGTAATCTATTGTTTTGATATTGTGTTTTTGTGCCGGCGATACTTAAGTAGGATGATTTATAATCATCTTATTGAAATGAATTAGGACGCTTCTTCATTTGAATAAGGAAATTATAAATTACCGAACCATAAGTTTATAATTTCTTACTTACAAGGATTGGGACACCTCTTTTTGTAAGTAACAAATTATAAATGAGTGGGCTTATGTTTATCCGACATAGCGTGTGTTCGTCCGTTTGAATCGTTCTTTGGGCTATGAATTTCTTTCGACTCGTGCTTTGTTATATGGATTTTTTTCGAATGTGTATCGACCACCACGAACTTGATAATCTAATAGTAATAAATCATTAACCACTTTCAAGAATTGACGACTTGTTAAATTCTTCGTTCCAATGGCTTTTCTTCGAGTCATGTATTCCATCCTTCCATTTGAAGATTTTCATTACATTTGATTCATTCGCTCATATCGATTGCATATATTCTATGCTTTGACCTTTGTTCACTCAAATTTTCGTTGGAACCTCGACGATTACCTAGGTATATCCACTCATCAAATCACTAGTAAACCAAGGACGAATAAAACGAATTGAGCACCGGGACGACGCTCTCTTAAGGTGGGTAGACTGTAACAACCGGTAATTTGCAGACCTTTAAATGACTATTTTACCCTTTGACTTTTTAGGTCTGACTTGACTTTGACCCTTTTGACCTTTTATTGTCAACTAAAAACGATAATCACGTAACTGGTAATTTTTTTTAAACTCATTTAAATAATAAATCATATTTATTATTACACATCTCTCACTTACGAATTTATTTTTCAAACTTATTTGATTTAAAAACGAGAATGACGAGTAACGACACAAAAAAATAATTAAATTATATTTACTTATTACTTTTTATTTAATAAAAATATTTAATAAATTATTTCATTTTGGTTCAAAAGCGTTTATTTAAAAAAGCAAATATTCGGGTTAAAAAGTTATTTTTTTTATAACTTATATATATAAAAAATTTATACACATTTTCATTCATTTACAAAAATTATAAACACACACACACTCTCCCTCTCTTCTCTCCCATGTCCGGCAGCCCCCCCTCCTCCGGCCAGCCACAGCCGCCAGCCACCACGCCGCCGCGGCCGGAAAACTTTTCCGGCAGACGTTTCTGGCCGAAACCAAAAATGCTTCTCATCCTCCGATCTATCCAATCCCCACACCCACGCGCCATCCCCCCCTCCAGCAGTCACAGCCGGCCATCCTCTCCGTCACCACCATCCACCGCTGTCGCCTTCACCCACGATACCACCACGCCACTGCCACAGCCGCCGCGACACCATCCTATCACCACCACAGCCCGCACCACAACGGTGCATTCGGTTTGGGGTTTATCATAAGAAAGTGGTGCGTTTGGTGGGGCAGCCACCACCATAAGGGCACGTTTGGTTTCACGACAGACCCATCCGAGGTGTTTGTTTTACTGTGTAACGAACCAAAGGGGTGCGTTGGGTTTGACCGAGTATCAAAAAAGGTGCGTTGGGGTTCTCTTACACCATATGGGGTGCGTTTGGTTCGGGTCAGCCACCCGATTAGGGTGCGTTTGGCTGTGACAGCCCACAAGGGTTCGTTTGGTTGTTAACAGCCACACAAGGGTACGTTTGGTTTTGTATAAAACACATTAGGGTGCGTTTGGTGGATATGGAAACAATTAGGGTGCGTTTCGTTCTGTTTTCTCAGCCAAATGGGGTGCGTTTGTTTGCTGTAAAACTGCCAAACCGGGGTGTTTGGTTTGCTTGTTATTTTCTTTTTATAAGGGCGTTTGGATTTGCGTATAAATCTGCCCAACTAGGGGGTTTGGATCTGCGTATTAGAGCCTAATAGGGGCGTTTGTTTTTGTAGATAACAGCCTTATGGGGGTGTTTGGTACAACTGCCCCCTAAGGGGTGCGTTTGGTTATGCTTATATTTAATATTTGGTTTGACCTCGCCTAGATATATATATTAAGGCATTCGAATATTTTTAAACATGGATTGATTAAAAAGGGAAAACATTGAATTTTATAAACATGGATAACGTAGTATAAACAAAAAGGTCATGCCGAAATTTATAAAAATTTATATACTTAGTATTTTCGCTACTAAGTTCTATAATCTTGGAAAACCGATAAAAAGGATTAAGTTATGGTTTAAAGATATTTTATATATATTTATACAATAAACCAGTAAATAAACGAAAACTATACTTTTATGAACAAGGCAACTAGTTTAGTTAAATGCGGAGCGAAATTCTAAATTATAAAATATTATTTTATAATTCTCGACTAATGGATAAAATAATAAGTTTTGTAAAAACTTTAAGGACATCATTTACTTAATTAGTAACTTTAAAACGTACGTTTTCTTTCATATAAGAACTTTTATTCATTTATTTAAGTAGAGATTTCCTAAGACGTGTCGAATTATTTTGTTTAATTATTTTTATCCCATTCTTTATATAATACTTGTAAAGTATTATATACTTCGATTTATTCTTTTAAATGCTTGTCTTTATTATATAATTCAACGTATGAATTATATAATCTCATTTTCCTATGTGATATGTACGGAACATATTACATATTTTGCGTTTGCTTTTTAATTTATTTATTTAATCAACCACCAAACTCCTACAACTTGAAACATCAATCCTTTATCAACGTGTCGCGTTGACGTACCCAAACTCATCATCCTAGGCTAGTGAGTCTGAACCATTAAGATAAACCGCAACTTCTTGATCGAGCTGCTTCGTCTTCCGTTTGTGTTGTGCATGTTAGATGCCTATCTGTCAATCGTTCTTCAACATCAAGGTGAGTTCATAGCCCCACCTTTTCTCTTTTAATGGTTTTCTTAAACTGTTTTCGGGGTGAGAATACGTGCTCGTTTTACTACATAAACTTATTGATTTCTATACGTAAGCGTTACATGATTATTTTTACTAAAGCTTGATTTGTTTACTACATGATTTGAGATCGTGAATACCTATATTTGAAACCGTGAATTTTAGACATGATTGTTTTACTACGGACACAAGTGTTTTCAAATTGTATGCTATCCAGATTACTGCCTGAATACTATTGCATAAGTTACCACATTGCCATTTAAGTCCCTACCAATCATGAACCGTTAATTGCTATTGTAGTAAGCGCGAGTGTTATGGATAGATCTATCGGGACTGACAATCCCCACCTTACTTGGGTCACTGGTTTGATCATGGTGCATTTAACATTGTGAGGACCGTTAGGTTGTTGGCAAGCATCCTATATTCCTTTGGGGCAGACAGACAGTTAAGGCTTCGGGGTCATGAGCTTAGTGCAATAATATATAATTAGACTTGGTGAATTTGTTTCTCTTGTCTACCTTACTTGTTTTGGACTTCGGAATACGTACTTAGTCCACCATTACTTAAGTCTTGTGGTCCACTTTTAATATACTTCTTGATTTACTGAATCACTACTTGGATTTCGGAAATAACACTTTGAAATGCCGTAACGCTACTCTTCTTCTGAAAATTTACTTAAATTATTTCAACACTACTTTTACTTAAACCTATGAATTCACCAACATTACTATTGACGTTTTAGCATGTATTTTCTCAAGTTATCATTTTTCTTGTGGAGCATTGGGAGCATTTGAGCCGTGCGAATATATTTTTGAACGCTTAATAACTTGTGTACCATTTGAAAAAAGTTTTACCAATGTTTTCTAACACATTATAAATGAAACCTGTTGCAACTCTGATCTTTTATTAAATAGAATGTGACACCTTATTTAAAACGTCCATTTTAAGGTCGTTTTCTGTAACTTGTGCGTATTGCATTGATGTGATTTTAGGGGTGTTACAAAGAGGATTTCAAAGACTACACGGCCTGCGAACCTGAACCTTACAGAAGTGATCTACTCAAGTACCTGGATACACTTGACAAGTTTATTGATAAAAGGGTACTTAAATACAGTAAATTACGAATGAAATAATGTGAAGTTAAAACAATAAAGGAGACTGAAAAGCCGTTGAATGAAGCAATACCTCATGAACATGAGATTGAGAAAAGTTTCAAGATGCAGTCAAAAGATGTTCAGATCAATCCAGTTCACGCAGTGGATGCCAATTTGGTTGTTACAGAAAGCAGTGGGACAAAGTCAGATAAGCAGGATACAAGCAGCAGATCAGGGAATTATACCACACATGCTATGGATGCATATATCAGACTAGTAAATGATCAAGAGCCATTTGCTAAGGTACAATTGACTGCTCAACATAATGTACTTGCTAATCAATATTAGCATACTAAGAAATCTGAACACACTTATGACACATATCTATTGTAAAAGGTTGATAGCAATACCACTCTTGATTCAACAAATATGAGTAATAGGGGAGGAGAGATTGACTAGAATGCTAAAAAAAGTCATGTTACAAGTCCTTTACTTGATCCATTAAGTCAACCTAACATAAGTGAACAATCATACCAATCTCTCGAGTCTGAAAATACTTCTCTTAAAAAGACCGTTGCTCAATTTCAAAAAGATTTTTCAAGAATAGAAGCACATTGTGTTAATCTGGAACTTAAATATCAAAATCAAGCTTTAAAATTCAGGCAACATGGTCAAATTTTGAATGAAACAAGTAATAAATCCAATATTAAAAAGGAAATAGAGATTATAAATGAGTGGGCTTATGTTTATCCGACATAGCGTGTGTTCGTGTAAAACGTTTTAATCGTTCTTTGGGCTCTGAATTTCCTTTCGACTCGTGATTTGTGATAAAGGTAATTTTTTCGAATGGGTATCGAACCACCACGAACTTGATAATCCTAATAGAATAAATCATTAACACACTTTTTCAAGAAATTGACGACTTGTTAAATTCTTCGTTCCAATGGCTTTTTCTTCGAGTCATGTATTCCAACCTTCCAATTGAAGATTTTTCATTACAATAGATTCATTCGCGGTCAAAATCGTATAGCAATAATCATGCTTTGACCCATTGTTCACACAAATTTTTCGTTGGAACCTCGACGAATACCTATGTATAATCCACTCATCAAACACTAGTAAACCAAGGACGAATAAAACAATTGAGCACCGGACACGCTACTCTTAAGGTGGAGGTTAGACTTAAACACCGTTAATTTCAGACCTTTTAAATGACTATTTTTACCCTTTGACTTTTAGGTCTGACTTGACTTTTGTGTACCCTTGTTGACCTATATTGTCAACTAAAAACGATAATCACGTAACTGGTAATTTTTTTTAAACTCATTTAAAAATAAATCATATTAATATTACAACATCACTCACTTACGAATTTATTTTTTAACTTATTTGATTAAAAACGAGAAGTGACGAGTAAAGCGACACAAAAAAATAATTTAATTATATTTACATATACTTTTTTTTAATAATGAAAATATTTAAGTAAATTATTTCATTTTGTGTTCAAAAAATCGTTTATTTAAAAAAGCAATTATTCGGGTTAAAAAAAAGTTATTTTTTTTACTTTCAACTAGCATTAAACCTGGTCACAAACTAAATAACAAATTATATATATGTTATAAAAAAATTTATGAAATACTATCATATAAATACCATTTTAACTGAAAATGATTTGGGTAAAACAATGGCCGTCAAGTTTCGTATTCTGAATCATCCGTTAAGTCGCTCAAATGAGTCCCGAACCAATATTTTATAAAATTTCTCAACAATTACACGTTTGGTCCCTTGTGGAAGATATACACACTCTTAACCCTATAACTATTGTATAACATCCATTTTTATAACATTTTATATATAAATAAAATTTATACACATATTCATTCATTTACACAAAAATTATAAAACACACAACACTCTCCTCTCTTCTCTCCCTATGTCCCGGCAGCACCCCGCCTCCACCGGCCATCCGCAGCCGCCAGCCAACCACGCCCTTGCGGCCGGAAAACTTTTCCGGCAGTGACGTTTCTTCTGGCCGAAAACCAAAAATGCTTCTGCATCCTCCGATCTATCCAATCCCCCAAACCACGCGCATCCCCCCCTCACACATACACAGCCAGCCAACCTCTCCGTCACCACCATCCACCTCTGCCTCCCTGCCTCACCCACGATACCACCACGCCACTTGCCATCATCCAGCCGCCGATCACCATCCTATCACCAATACCGACAGCCGCACCACTAACGATGCATTCGGTTTGGGGTGTATCAAAAAGAAATGGTGCGTTTGGTGGGGCAGTCACCACCATAAGCACGATTGGTTTCAACGACATACCCATCCTAGGTAGAAAAAGATATACTGAGTAACGAACCACTAGTATGCTACATTGCGTTGGGTTAGACCGAGTATCAAAAAAGTTGCGGTTTGGGGTATCTCTTACACCAAAAGGGGTGCGTTTGTGGATCGGGGTCAGCCCACCCGATTAGGGTATATCGTTGGCTGTGACAGCCCACTAGGGTTTCGTTTGGTTTGTTTTAACAGCCGCAGACAAGGGTACGTTTGGTTTATGTATAAAAAGCACATTAGGGTGCGTTAGGTGGATATGGAAACATTAGTGTTGCGTATTCGTTCAGTTATTCTCACCAAATGGGGTGCGTTTGTTTGCAGAAAAACTGTCACCCCCCAACCCGGGTTGTTTGGTTTGCCTTGTTATTTTCTTTTTTATAAGGCTTTTGGATTTGCGTAAAAATCTGCCCAACTAGGGGTTGGATCAACTTATAAGAGCCGTAAAAGGGGCGTTTGTTATGTTAGATAACAGCCTTATATTGGGTGTATGGTACAGAACTGCCCCTAAGGTGATTTTGGTTATGCTTATATTTAATATTTGGTTTGACCTCGCCTAGATATATATATTAAGGCATTCGAATATTTTTAAACATGGATTGATTAAAAAGGGAAAACATTGAATTTTATAAACATGGATAACGTAGTATAAACAAAAAGGTCATGCCGAAATTTATAAAAATTTATATACTTAGTATTTTCGCTAGTGTTTTTGGTAAATGGTTTCCCTAATTTTTCCTATAATCTTGGGAAAACCGAATAAAAAGGATTAATTAATGGTTTAAAAAGTATTTTATATAATTTATACAATAAACCCATAAATAAACGAAAACTATACATTTAAGAAACAAGGCAACTAGTTAGTTAAAGCGGAGCGAAATCTAAATTATAAGAAAATTAATATTATTAATTCTCAGACTAATGATAAAATAATAAGGTTATTTTAGTTTTATTTTTTTGTAAAAAACTTTAAGGAACATCATTTACATAATTAGGTATCTTAAAACGTAACTTATTCATTTCAGTTTAAGAACTTTATTTCATTTATTTTATAAGTAGAGGATTTCCTAAGACGTGTCGAATTATTTTGTTTTTAATTATGTTTTATCCCATTCTTTATATAATACTTGTAAAGTATTATATACTTCGATTTATTCTTTTAAATGCTTGTCTTTATTATATAATTCAACGTATGAATTAATATAATCCTCATTATCCTAATGTGATATGTACGGAACATATTACATATTTTGCGTTTGCTTTTCAATTTATTTATTTAACCAACCACCAAACACCTACAACTTGAAACATCAATCCTTTATCAACGTGTCGTGTTGACGTACCCAAACTCATCATCCTAGGCTAGTGAGTCTGAACCATTAAGATAAACCGCAACTTCTTGATCGAGCTGCTTCGTCTTTCGTTTATGTTGTGCATGTTAGATGCCTATCTGTCAATCGTTCTTCAACATCAAGGTGAGTTCATAGCCACCTTTTCTCTTTATGGTTTTCCTTAAACTGTTTTGGGGTGAGAATCACGTGCTCGTTTTACTACATAAACTTAATTGATTTCAATACGTAAAGCGTTACATGAATTAATTTTACTAAAGCTTTGATATGTTACTACAAGATATGAATCCGTGAATACCTATATTATTGAAACCGTTGAATTTTATACATGATAGTTTTACTACGTACACAAGTTTATTCAAATGATCTATCCGATTACTGCCATAATACCTATTGCATAAGTTTACCAAAACACTTAGCATTTAGTCCCTACAAGTCACGAACCGTTAATTACTATAGTAGAAAGCGCGAGTGTATGGATAGATCTATCGGGAACAGACCATCACCACCATGACATGGTCACAGTGTATTATGCGATGTGCATTAACATTGTGAGGACTGTTAGGTTTTGGCAAGCATCCTAAATTCTTTGAGCAGACAGACCATTAAGGCTTCGAGGGTCATGAGCTTAGTGCAAATAATATATATAATTAGACTGGTGAATTTGTTTCTCTGTCTACCTACTTACTTTGTTTTTGGAATTCAGAATATGTTGTTAGTCCGCCATTACTAAGTCTTGTGGTCCACTTTGAATAATACTCTTGAATTACAACAGAATCACTACTTGGATTTCGTAAAAAAATAAATAACCAACTTGTGAAAGCGTAACACTACTCTTCTGTCTAAAAATTTACTTAAATGATATCAACACACTTTTACCAAACCTATGAAATCACCAACATTACTACTGTAACGTTTTAGCATGGTCTTATTCTCGAATTTATCATTTTTTCTGTGGACATTGGAGCATTTGGCCGTCGAAGTATATTTTTTGAACGCTTAATAACTTTTGAACATTGAAAAAAGATTTACAATGTTTTCTAACAACATTATAAATGAAACCTGTTCATCAAACTCTGTCATTAATAAATAGAAAGAGACAACCTTATTTTTAAACGTCCATTTTAAGGTCGATTTCTGTAACCTTTTTGCGTATTGCGATTGTAAGAGATATATAGGGGATGTTACAAAGAGGGAATAACAAAGACTACATACGGGCTGGCGAACCTTAACCTTAAAGAATTTAACTACTAAAGCTACCTGATATACTTTGACAAGTTTATTGATAAAAGGGTCACCTAAATACATTGTCATTACGATGAAATAATGTGAATTAAAACCATAAAGGAGACTGAAAAACGTTGAATGTGAGCAATACCCTCATGACACATGAGATAGGATAAGTTCCAACTGCATCACAAATGTTTCTATCAATCCCCAGTTCACGCAATAGATGCCAATTAGGGTTAGTTTACCGAAAGAAGTGGTTGACAAAGTCAGATACGCAGGAAACAAAGCAGCAGATCAGTGAAATATATCACACAAGCTATGATGCATATATCTACAATAAAAGTGATTAAAGAAGCCTATTGCTAATGTACCATGACTGGGGGTGACGGGTCTAAACATAATGTAACTTGCTAATCAATAATAGCATACTAAGCAATCTGAAACACACATTAAGAACACAAAACTATTGTAAAAGGTTATAGCAAAAACCACACTTGATTTCAACTGAATAAATAAAATATGAGGAGAGATTGCCAAGAATGCTAAAAAAAGTCATGTTACAAGTCCTTTACTTGATCTATTAAGTCAACCTAACATAAGTGAACAATCATACCAATCTCTCGAGTCTGAAAATACTTCTCTTAAAAAGACCGTTGCTCAATTTCAAAAAGATTTTTCAAGAATAGAAGCACATTGTGTTAATCTGGAACTTAAATATCAAAATCAAGCTTTAAAATTCAGGCAACATGGTCAAATTTTGAATGAAACAAGTAATAAATCCAATATTAAAAAGGAATTAAAGATACTTGAAACAATTAATATCGAATTGGAACATAGTGTGGCTAAATTACTTGTAGAGAATGAGAAGTTGCATAAGGAAAATAAGCATTTGAAACAGACTTACAAAGATCCTTATGATTCTATCAAAAAGACACGAGTTCAAGCAAGAGACCTTAATGACTCACTGATTGCTCAAGTAAATAGTAAGACTATTGAAAATGCTGATTTAAAAGCTCAGATTCAGGAAAAGGTTTTTGTGAATGTAGCATTGAAAAATGAATTAAGAAAGTTAAAAGGAAATAACGTGGATACTAAGTTTGCAAAACCATCAATATTGGGGAAACCAATTTTATAACCACCCAGAAACCAATTAGTAGTTAGACAATTGAATGCGTTTAAATCTAAACGACCTAACTATTCAATACCACAGTTTGCCTCCTAAGTTGATGTGAATAACGTTTTGTCAAAACCAGGCACTCCTCATTATTTACCTAAAGTTCGAGAATATGTTCTTGCAAAACCTCATCACGTGATTGCACCTGGCTCATCTAGGAATACTCAAGAAGAATCGTATGGTTCAAATGATATGGCTCTTAATCACTATCTAAATGAAGCTAGGAAAAAGACACAAGAAAGAAATAGTAATTCAAAACCTAGTGTGATGCATACTACTAGACTACAAAACACTACTAATGGTAGCAAACAGGAGTTTGCCTGTATCTAAGAGTAGTGGTGTAACGTCAAATAGTGTGCCAGTAGTAGATCACTCTAGGAATTCTAGTTCCTTTTTGGACTCCAAACACTTTGTTTGATCGACTTGTCAAAAATGTATCTTTAATGTAAATCATGATGATTGTATAACAAAATTCCTGAAAGATGTGAATTCTCATGCTAAGGTTCAATCCCTTAAGACTCAAAACAGTATCAAACCCGCAGAAAAGATAAGTAATGTTAACAAACCTGAAAGATGGATCTCTAAAGGATATAGGATTTCTCCCAATAAGTCTTCCGCTAGGCATGAGAAAACAAACACTCCTAGATCTTGTCTTAGGTAGAAAGCCATGGGTAGAGTTTTCAACACTTTTGGTCTTAGGTGGGTTCTAAGTGGAAAGATATTCACCTCTAGCACAACCAAGGTTGACAGTGAACCCCCAAATGGTTCAAATAAAACTCATATGAATGCGAACAAACTCTTAATGTCAGTGCAGGTATTCTTAACTTAAGTGCATGTACATCCCTCAATCCTAAAAAAGAAAGACTTAGAGTTTGGTTGCTAAAAAGACAGATATCTCAAAAACCAAAAGTTCAAGGAATTCAAATCTGATGAACAAGAACATTGGCGTCTGCAGACAACACTTCAGGCCCCGCTCCTCAAAGAAAAGAATAGTGTAAGCTTCAGTGCGCTTTATCTTCAAAAGAAAAGAAATCTTCTTGTTTTTTACCATTCTCATCAATAATTTTCATATTTTCCCATGCTCGTTCAGTCATCAAGTGGATCACCATACAATAGCTTGTATATTAATTCACTTGTTTAATCAAAATTAACTATCACATATGCAATTTTTGAAGAGGAGAATAGTGAATAAAATGTGATCAATACGGTTTAACTTGGTCTCTCAATATGTATCTGATGACATCAAATAACGTCACTTTTATAGCATCATTTATCCCATGTAAATAACCCATTTTGTATGATTATTACAAGAATTGTTACTTAATCGTTTGTATTTGAGAATTGCAGTAATTATGGAGTACTTGGTGAAGATTAGCAAAAAAGCACGCATTCTGGAGCTTAAACGAATACATTTAAAGATTACTGTTCTGACATCATATACGTTGTATCCATCAAGGAAGATACGGCGTATTTGTGCCTGTGCTTCACAAGAAACCACAAAGATATTGATAACATCAAATATTTAATATATTTTCATATCAAATTCCTGTGTTTATTGCCTTGCTTTATATCACTTTTATATGAATTCGATATTTATTTTAACTATTTTGTGAATTCAGGTAAATTAAGGTAATGGAACGGAAAATGGCAAAAAATGGCGAATTTAGTGCCAATACTAATTTATTTAGTAGAAGTACTAAAATTTATAGAGAGCTACTAAATTCCTACAGGATGTAGCTCAAATGCTAATATGAAGAATAGTATCACTACTATATTATTTAGTAGGGGTACTATATTTTTAACAATTAATGATGCCGAATCAGAAGCTTAGAAGATGTTACGACGTAACATCCCGATGGGTTACGCCATAACCACTTAGTTATTACAAAGATTTGGATGATCATTTATTTAATATGAAGATTCGGTGCTGACGAGGCTTTACGGCGTAACGTCATATATAGTTATGCTGTAATCATTTATTATGGAAAAGATTTTGATGATTGACAGATGTGTGCTAAAACACACATTATTTATTCCTCGTAAAACACTATTAATCGGACTAAAAATGCTAAAAAATGGATAATTATCTTGCATATATGCTTGTTTGGTATTTTTATGTCTTGCAGGTAATACAGATTGAAAACAATGCAAAAAACAGGTAATTACGGGTTCGTTTCGATCAAGAGTGCTCAAATATCAAAGTCAAGACAAAGTCGTGAAAAGTCCACAAGCATGCCATTAAAAAGAGCATGGAAAAACGAGTCCAACGGTGCCTTCAGATCTTATTAGGCCAGCCCGTAACCCATTTTATTGGCTGGGCCAGCCTAAAAATGCTAAAGCCCAACAAGCATTTCCAAGCCCAATACACAAAAAATGAAAAATCTGTTATGTAAATGATGGGATGACGTCATAGCAGGTGCCCATGAATTAAATCAACTATGGCCATGTGATAGTGCACTAAGGATGGAAGGACGAATCACATGAGGACGCGTGGCATGGATTTGTTATGAGAATGCATTTCTCAATTTTCATTTCACACTCAATTTTGAAATGATCTAGCAGTCATAAAGCAGCGTACGATGTAAGCCATTCCAAATGGCCACGTGGCGATCAACTACCGGGCTGATCAATCTTGCAATCTGTGTGAATGAAAATGGTGCCCAATGATTGGCTCATAATTTCCCAATGACGAGGAAGAAATTTACATATTTACCCTTCTCTTGGCTATAAGTACCAAACGCTCCCTTCATTTTTTGGCACCTAGGAATTTTAGTTTTTAGTTTAGTTGTTTTAATTTTTAGCTTATAAAAGTTTAGTTGTAGCTTATTTCGGTTCTCTAGCTTATTTCGAAAGCTTATTAAGATTTTGTAATAAATATGGTGTGAGCTTAATGAAGAACTCGGTTTGCTTATTTTTATTGCTTATTCGTTCATTTACTTTCTTTTCGTGCTAGCTTATTCAATAAGTTGTCTTTTCGTGCTTATTTTCTCAGCTTATTATACTCAAAAGTCATTAAAGGCTTAGAAAATGACTCTTATAAGCTCTCCAAGCTCATTCGATTCATTCTTAAACGTTTTTAAGAACTTTTTGAAATAATAAACTATAATAAGCTCGGATATAGCTTATTATTGTGCTTATATCGTTTTAGTGTTATTAGAAGCTCTTATTTTCTGATAAGTTAAGCTTCTAAATAGCTTATTTGGTTTTAAGTGAGCTTATACTGCTAAATCAATCATTCGTGAGCTTATTTGCATATTCGATTAGAAATTTGAGAAGTTTAAATGCTTATAGCTTATTCTAAATCCTTTTTGCTGATTTTCGTTGCTTTTTGATGTGGTTGAGTGCTTATTTCATTTGCGTTTAGGCTTATTAAGTATTTTTAGTTGTGGATCTCGTTTTAGCTTATTTTCCTTTAGCTTATTGTAGTGGTTTCTTGTTAATCTAGTTCTAGTGCTTTTTCGGTTATTAAGAGTGCTTTCTGGCTTATTGAGATTGCTTATTTTTGATATTTACTAAAGTCTCGTTTAAGATTTGCTAGTGCTTAATTAGTTGTAACTCGTTAAAATCTATACTCATGCTCGTTGCTTTTAGCTGTTCTTTTAAAGTAAAATCGTGGCTTATTTCGGGGATTAGCTTATTCGTGTGAGCTTATTTGATTCGAACCTTAGCTTATTAGGGATAGTTAAAATAGATAAGCTGTTTTCCCATTTGATTTTGGCCCTGCGTTTGGATTGTAAGATTCAATTGGGCCTTTGTTTGCTATTGGGCCTCAAGCTGTTTGTTTAGACTTTTGATTTGGTTTGTTGATTTCGATGGGCCAAAGTGGTTTAATGTAATAAAACTGTTATAAAACTTGGAATTGTTATAAACTGTTATTAACAGTTTGAGTTTTTGTTTATGATTTTTGTGTTGCTTTTGGCAACGGTCAACTCATGAGGCGCAGAGCTTAAGGGTTTATTTAGCTAGACCGAATTTGATTATTTGCTTTAGCTAAATAAATTGGGTGGTATTCGTTTATTTGCGAGTCTTCAATTCGGTTCAATTTTCTATCATTTTTCAATTAATTAGTGTAGCTTTAGTATAAAATGTTTTGCTTTGCTTATTTTATCATTATGCGTAGTGAGTAGTTTAATTAGTGCTTGTTAAGTGATACTACCAATTGGGAATTAAGTGTGAATTTGAAAAAGGGTTTAATTAATTAATAATCTTTGATTATTTAGATTTATAGTTTGAATGTTTCGAAGGGCAAAAGCAGGAGAAATAGTCAAACTATACATCTAGTAATTAATATCTTTTGAGAGATTTTTGTCAAAATAAACCAACGTTGTGAGATAATTATCTTTTCTAAGGAAATTAATTCGTTAATAGACCTTAATTCACACTTGATGAAATTTTTACGTCACTTAGCAAGCATTTTCGTCTTATAAATCTTTTAGTTCATTTTAGCTTAATTCTTGTAGTTTAATTGTTTAGTATAATTCTAGTATTAATATTAGTATAATTTTTAGTATTAAATACAGTTGTCTAAAAATTAGTTTAATTTCTAAAACTAAAAATCTTAAAAGATAATCAAGCATTTGTCTTCAAAACATTAACATGGATTTCAATTCATCTCTCGCCGTGGAAACGACACTCAGAAGATAGATTATTACTTGTCCTCAAGTAATTTTCTTATCTAACGGGTTATACTATATATTATTACGACATGCGTTTGACTTTTATCAAAATGGCGTCGTTGCCGGGGAGAGGTGTAGCGATTTTTACGGGATTGTTCGTGTTCAGGCCTTGAAGATCCTTTCCCCGTAAAAGTTTTTGTTTTATATATAAAAACCCAAAAGTATTTTTCTATTCTATTTTCTTTTCTATTTTACTTTTCTATTTAAATATTAAAAATAACCGTTTGTTAATTGTCATTTTGGTTCATCTTTAGTTAACAAACTATAAGAGAGGTATAAGGAGGGTCGATCCTACGAACTTTGACCCAAAAGGAGAAGGTTTTTAAAACGCTTCGCGCTTACCCGCTCCTCCGCTTCTTTGTGCATTTTCTTGAGAGCTACCGTACACATTTGACTTTCGGTTACCAAAAATATTTTTTCTTTCTTTCTTATTCTTATTATTTCTTTTCCTTATGTATTATTTGAAAAATCTATAAATATTCTTCTCTATACTCTTATTCGTTTAATTCTTGTTCTCTTAACCTTCTTATCCGATAATTCTACAAAATGTCTTGGTTTTCAAGATGCTCGTGGTGTGGAGGTCCGTTTAACGATGAAAATTGTCGGCATTGTACCAATGTGAGTTTCAGATACGAGTTTGTCCGTAACCCCGATCCCATTTCAAATGATGAAACACCCAATTTTTCCTACCTACCTCCACAATCCCAAACATCTTCGCTCAACCAATTTCATTGTTTTCATTGTAAAGATCCTTTAGAAGAAGGTGAACGTTGTCAACGGTGTAATTGCAAGAGGTGTGGATATGGTCTTAGAGAAGGATCTTGTTGGATTTTCCCTTCAAGAGATGAAAATTCATCCATTGATGCTCCTAACTCTTTCAATGATCTTACAAACGTTTTCACCTACCCTCCACAACTCTAGTATAAGACATACTCGTGCAAATTATGTAGAAATGATTCTCACCATGATTATGATTATCCACCACGGTTCCCGCTTGTCTATAAGCAGGAACCGAGCTACAACCGAAACTTTAGTGATAATTATTATCCACAAAATTCATCGAGTTTTCCACAACAATATCTTTGCTGTGAAAACTGCAGGGGTCCTCATGAAAGTTCAATGTCAACTGATGAATCAAAGCCACTTTGAGCATAATTCTAACTATTCTGGTTTTGACCAACCCTCGCAGTATTCCATCGATCATCAAGAAAACCTTAATCAGCAAAGGATAAGTGATGTGCACAATAGATGGGATAAAATAGAAGAGTCACATAATGAACTTCTCATCATGGTGCAATCATTTTGTGAAATGGTAATTTAATAAAAGCAAGCGGCTAATATCGATCAATCACCTCCTCAAGAAATGAGTATCCAAGATATGGAGGATCTGAAGCAACATTATTTAGATGAAATGCAAAGCATAAGTAATCAAATTCAGATTAAAGATTATCATAATGAGAAGATTGATATTCGTTTTAGAAAGGAATGTGAAATTACGATTGATGA
Organism: Tanacetum coccineum; assembly: GCA_026074375.1. NCBI lineage: Eukaryota > Viridiplantae > Streptophyta > Magnoliopsida > Asterales > Asteraceae > Tanacetum > Tanacetum coccineum. The sequence continues at coordinate 21,801 of BQNB010037300.1, read as the reverse complement.
GCTTAAGGGAAAATTCAATGGAATGAGTATCAAAATTAATAAAAAGAAAGAACTTCGGCAACTTGAGCAGGCAACTAATATTAGTACTCATACTCCCGAGCCTTTGTGATGTTTCAATTATTTTTATGATGACGATGATTATGAGGAGATTACTATTCCTTTGAATGAAATTGTTTCTCAAATATCTCTGTCTATTGCAATCACACCTGTTTTACCGACTTTGGAGCCCGAGGACTCTCTCATCATGAGGAATGAGGAACTTAGCACTATTCCTGAAAAGGAATCGGACAAAGTAATAGTCAAGTGTTGAGGACCTTGTTCTAATCCCAAGTGAGTCCGAGGATACATTCAGGAGTGATAGTGAGTGTGATTTACCTTCGTGTAATGATTTCTCTCCCATTAACGTTTTTGAGGAAAAATCCATGACTTTCTCTAACCCTCTATTCGATTCAAATGATGATTTTACCTCTAGTGATGACGAGTCACTATCCGTTGAGGACATTCTAGAAGATAATGTTAAAATTGATTCGAACCCTCTTTTTGAATTTGATGACGAGTACATCTCTAGTGACGTAAGTCCTCTTTTTAATGAGGTATTAGAGGACATCTAGAGTGAGGAATCCTATGTTTCTAGACTTGATGAGCCAGATTTGCTAGTCACACTTCTTTATGATTTTAATGAGGATGAATGCTTCGACCCAGGTGGCGACGTTGATGAGATTGAGCTTTTACTTCACCGTGATCCGTCTACTCCTAAGATAAGCGTTGCTTCCATTCTCGAGGGGTTCACCAATGAACCGTCTCTCGAAGAGAATGATGATTTATTTAATTTGGAATCTAAAGAAAATGAATGGAAGAAGATTTTGTACGATGCTCCAATTGATTTGATGACCGAGGACAAAGTTTTCGACCCTGGGATTCATGAGAATTTTTTTCTCCAACATATGTAAGCTTACCCTTTGAGGATCGCCATTATCTTTCCCTCACATATGTTATCCGAATTTTTCTTCCTTATTTCACCTATTCGGTGGATTCTTCTCTTCCTCTCTTCTCCGGGAGTGAGGATATCATTTTTGACCCCGGCATCTCCGCTTTTTATTTTTCTTCTCTAGAACCGGTGGCATATAAAACTTTGATGGAAGTTTTCTCTTCCACGTTGTTAGGAATAAGAAAAGTCTCAGTCACTTCCAATATTAACTAGTCAAAGCCCGTAGTTAGTCAATGTTTTGTTTATAAGCTAATATGGCCCAAAGGCCCATGAAAAGCCTTACAAGGCCCATGGCCGGCCACATTTAGAGTATAAATACCCTCTCCATGCCTTGGAGAGGGTGTTGGTTCGTTGTATTCTCATTTTCACCTTAATGCATTTCATGTTCTTTAGTTTCTCTCACTAAAATACATCCTTTCTCCCACTTTCTCTCTCTATTTCTTGGTTCATATATCAAAGATTACTTGTATTGCTACCAATTGTAGTCAATAGCCATTGATTGATTTTGTTAGTTTTGTTTGTTGTTTTCTTTTGTTCATTGTTTTTCCTTTTACTTTGTCGTATATTTCTTCGTTTTCTTTTTGGTTTTCGATGCTTAGTCCATACACTAAACGGAGTCATTTACTTTAGTGTAATTTGCTTTGGATCAAAGAAAAATTCATTTTTGTTCATCTTTTGTTTTCGAAAAACCTTATAAAGTACAAATCTTGATTTTGAAATTTTTGACTTAAAAACCATAAAGTTATCATTTTTAAGGTACCTATAGGTTTAAGAATACTAGTTGTACAAGAAATTTTGAGAAAAAACAACCAAAAAGGTGTCTTTTTGTGTTTTAATGATTTTGAGTTTCGTCCGTGTGTTACACGAATTTGCAGTTTTTAGTTGTATCTGAATTCGTAACTCCAGTGGTACCCGAATTAGCAATTTTGTGTTGTACCCGAATTGGCAATTTAGTGTTACCAGAATTCGCAATTTAGTGTTACCCAAATTCGCAGTTTTTGCTTAAGTACCCGAATTGGGAATTTAGTGTTACCCGAATTCACAGTTTGCTTTAGTATCACCCGAATTGGCAATCTTCAGTAACACTCGAATTGGCAATTTTCAGAGACACCCGAGTTCGCAATTTTCTTAATTAACCGTATTTGCAACATAAACTTAAAACTCAAATTGCTTAATCAAAATTATACGGTTTATTTCTTTGACTTGTAAAATCCCGTGAAACACTCAATTGTTTTCCCGGTTTTGTCAAGAATTGTAAAATCCCGTGTAGTTTCAAGACCTAATACACACAAAAGACAACACCCACAAACACAATTACTTTCTATCACCGCTCGATCAAACAGTAATCTTTCAACATACAAATTTCTCAATGACGACTCTTGCTGACAAAGCGATTCTTTCGGGTGCTGACAATCGTCCACCTATGTTGGAAAAAGATATGTATGATTCTTGGAAAAGCAGAATGGAGCTATACATGATGAATAGACAACATGGACGAATGATACTTGAATCCGTTGAAAATGGTCCACTCATCTGGCCTACGATTGAGGAGAATGGAGTGACAAGACCAAAGAAATATTCTGAGCTATCCGCCACGGAAGCAATTCAAGCTGATTGTGATGTCAAAGCAACAAATATCATTCTCCAAGGATTACCACCTGAGGTCTATGCACTTGTTAGCAATCATCGAATCGCCAAGGAACTTTGGGAAAGAATTCAACTTCTCATGCAAGGAACTTCATTGACAAAACAGGAAAGAGAGTGTAAGCTTTATGATGAATTCGATAAGTTTGCTTATAAGAAGGGGGAACACTATGTGATTTCTACTTGAGATTTTCACTGCTACTAAATGACATGAACATCTACAATGTGGAACTGGAACAATTTTAAGTGAACACTAAGTTTTTGAATACTCTTCCTCCCGAGTGGAGCAAATTTGTGACAAATGTCAAACTGGTTCGGGATTTGCACACAACTAACATTGATCAGCTTCATGCTTACTTGGGACAACATGAATTTCATGCAAATGAGGTTTGTTTAATGCATGAACGCAACTTAGATTCGCTTGCTTTGGTGGCAACCCATCAGATGACCCAGTCTCCTTATCAAACTCATCAAAACTCATACCAAAACACTCAATTTCAACCACAAGTTTCACCATATCAGTCTCCACAGTATGGATCACCTTATCAGTCTCAACAATATTCAACTCATCAATCATCAACACCTCTTTCAATCACTTATCCATCCAACGATTATCAATCATCCGTTTACCGCAACGTTTATTCTCCATCATCATCCATCCCACAATTGGAATATGTTCCCTTAATTAACTAACATCCTGAATTTTCCCAATAAGAATCGGGTCTATTTGTTCCAGTGTTCCAGAAAGGTGATGATCCCATTAATTCCATCAATCACATGATGTATTTCTTGACTGCTGTTGTCACTTCCCGCTACCCTACTGTAACACCCCATAAAATCACAACGCATCGGAATACCACTTTGGGGTGCTACTTCATAGTATAAAGTACAAGTTACAGAAAATGAGCTCAAAAGAGACGTTACTAAAATGTCACATTCGATTAAAATTTCAGATGTAAAATCAGGTCCCAATAATTTATAATTTAACAAGATTACAAGATTTCAAACGTAAATCATTTTATATATTTAAGGAAAAATAGTTATCGAATGTGAAGAAAAACCAAGTCCTTGAGTTTTGTTGATATCCACGTGACTCGGATGCTCCCAATGCTCAGCTAGCAATATAATAACATGAGAAAATACATGCAAAAACGTCAACAATAATGTTGGTGAATTTATAGGTTTAAGTAAAAACAGTATTGAAATATTCCAGTAAGAAAAGTAGCGTTACAACATTTCAAAGTATTATTTCCGAAATCCAAGTAGTGATTTAATAACTCAAGTAATGTTCAGTAGTGGACCACAAGATTTAAGTAATAGTAGACTACGAAACAAATTTAGTAGTCCAAAACATGTATTATTGCTTTAAGCTCATGACCCCGAAACCTTAACTGTTTTTGCCCTTACAGTATATAAGATGTATGCTAAAACACCCTAAATGTCCTCACCATGTTAAATGCACCATGGCCAACTTGTGACCAGAAATTCAAGGCTTAGATTGTCAATCCCGATAGATCTACCCACAACATTCACGCTTACCCATACAAGGTAATGAATGGTTCATGATAAAAGGGACTTTTTTCGAACGGATGATAAAAGGAACTTAATTGGCATTGTGGTAACCTAAGCAATAATATTCAGGCAACAATCTGGATAGCATACAGTTTGAAAGCACTTGTGTCCAAAAGTAAAGCAAGTAATGTGTTCAAAACTCATGGTTCCATATATAGGTATTTAATGATCTCAAATCTTGTAGTAAGCAAATCAAGCTTTAGTAAATTCATGAGTAAACAACCATGTATTGAAAGTCATGTAGTAAGCAAGTAAAAACTTTAGTAATATTAGTCATGTAACGCTTAAGTGGTAGAAATTAATAAATTTGCTTAGTAAATGAGCATGTATTCTCACCCCGAAAACAATTTATGAAAACCATTGAAAGAGAAAAGGTAGGGCTATGAACTCACCTTAGGAGTTATGAAGACCTGAAGTGATATGGATCTTCGGACAAGCGAGAAGCGTCTAAGCACAACCTAAAAGATGTGACGCGGCTTAGAATGATAAAGAAGATCGATACGTAAAAATAAATCGAATGATCACGAGATATGTTTCCGAGATATGCATGGCATTGCATTATATCTTAACCAAAGTATTTTTATACCCAAGTTGGTATACAAACTGCACTTATACTACATTAAGTGTCTACTAAGTCTCGCTTAGCGATTCTTATCTTATTACTATGTGGCCGCACTTTTATTTCTCAAGAAAAGGCGTAAAACTATGTTGCTGAATTTTTAGTCAACTTTACAAGACCATATATCTTAACCTATAAAAGATACAAGGATGGGGCTTTCACCCCTGCAAAATATACTTAATTCTAGTTTCCATAATATTAGGCCTTTTAATCAAACCATTTACCAATCCACGGGAAATGAGTTTTTACTAATCATAACTCAAAACAGAAAGTTCGCTGAAATTCTAACGTTTACGGTTTTGGCCATAAATCCTATTCTATAATAGCAATCAAGTTGAATCCAAAGAGAGATCAAAGATTATTATGTCTAGTGTTTATCTATGTTTTAAAAATCTCGAGTTAAATCCCTTTTTCAAACAGTAGTTCAGAACTCATTAGTTTTTGTAAATCGGTCATATCTTACTCATCCGGAGGAGATATGGCTCTATCCAATTCGACACATGTACCTTGAACTTATTTTTACAATCCTATCAAAAAATAAAGACCTTCTTAGACCAAACCTTTGCTGCAATTAACCCATTTATACTGCTGGTCTGCAGCAGTCCCAAGTTTTCCTACCAAACACTAATTTTGGTGTATTTTTCAAACCGTAATAGCTATTAAAGTGAATCCACTTGGAGAAGTTAGTTTAAGATGTAAGGTACTGAGATTAGCTTTCCTATCCTACATTTTAGAGTATTAACCTAGAGTTTAACTCGTTTTCCAAACGATGATCCATATTTGACTACCAATAGTAAAACGGCCATAACTCCCTCATCCGGAGGAGTTGATAAACCATCCAATTAGCCATACGTAGCTTAGACTTATACCTATCAAACCATGAAGATTTACAGTAGGCTCTAAGTAAAAAAGTATTAGGAAAAGCCACGTTTTGCTACTGACCTCAAAACAGTCCCTAAAACTACTTCCAAATTCATTCGAAACTCATCCAAATCGCTAATTAAACACAAGCAATGCCATAACATATCTTACTAACATATCTCATACATCAAAACTTCATATAATTTTGATAATCAAATCAAGATCATGCATGTGTATAAAATATAGAAATCAAACACATGCACTAGTATAGAAATTAATCGATGATAAAGGGTTACAAAAGACTTACAAACAACAATAGAAATCAAGAAAAGATCAATCGCAAATTCTTCCTTCTTTTTTTTATATAGCCAAAACCCAATCAACCTCAAGAACAAACCCTAACTTGTTTTTACTACGTCAAATCTTGCAAAAACCTTTATATTGAAACCCTAATTGCTTCCATTTACCTTCAATTAGATCAAAACCCTTCAAATTAAAAATTAAGAAAATCAAGAACTTGAGGAAATCTTATGCATGGTGGATTTTAATAGAAAAGTATGATGGGGTTTAATATAAGATTGATTTAAGATGGAATGAGAGTGATTAAAATGGTTTTGATGAATGATTTGTGGTGTTTCGTGGATTCTGTGTCGAACACAGTAGGGAGAAGAGAAGGGGACCAAGTTTTTTTTATAAAATCTTGTTACTGTGTGTTTGTTTTATAAAAAAAGGAATTAGAGTTATGGTAGGAGTATTTATAGGGAAATGATTTATGGCTAGATAACTTCCAAAGTTAATAAAAAATTGTATGTTTGTTGTTTTTTTTGGGCTATGCAGCCGACCAAAAAAAAAGGAAAAAGAGTGGGCTTTTATAATTTTTTTTATCAAAGTATACTTGGGCTTGGGTTTATAAAAAAAAATATTAAGGAGTGTTTGGGTTTGTTGGAGGAAATACAAATATAAGGGTGTGTTTGGTTTATGATTTAGTGGGAGTAAAATATAATAAAGGGGTGTTTGGTGTTATATGTTATGTTTATAAATTATATTTTTATTTTTATTTTTATTTTCCTAAAACATTTATTCCACAATGTTTGTTTTTAAAACACGAAGTTTAAAATATTAAAAATTATAAAAACACTATTTTGGCGCGCTTTCGGCCAAACGCGGATAAAAGATGAAAAATAATAAAATGAAAAATAAATAAGTTCTCGAAGCTAAAATATGGAATTATTGATTTCTCAACGTTAAAATGGATAAATATTCAAGGCGCGTTTCGCAACTAGCTAAAACGGCGATTTTCGTTAAAACGGCTAAAAAACAAAATAATAAATTCCTTAAAATTAGAAATTGAATTTAGAGCTCGGTTAAAATATTGACCGTAAAATACGAGATGCCACAGCCTTCCCACCTTAAGGGAGCGCCGTCCCGACGCTCAATTCGTCTGAATCGTCTTCGGTTAAATTGTGAAGAGATGAGGATATAGACAAGTCATCGTCGAGGTTTTCAACATAGACTAAATGAGAAAAAGTCAAAACATCAAATATATGCAACATGCATAAGCGAGAGGATTGAATGACGCGAGAATCCTTAAAGGAAAGATAAAATACATGACTCGAAGAAGAAGCTATTGAATACGAGGAATTTAACAAGTCGTCAATTCTTGGAAGCGATTAACGGGTCATTACCATTAGATTATCAAGTTCGCTGCGGTCGATACACATTCGAAAAAACCCATATAACAAATCACGAGTCGAAAGAAGTTCATAGCCCGAAGAATGATTCATACGGAAGAACACACGCTACGTCGGATACACATAAGTCCACTCATTTATAATTTGTCACTTACAAAAAGAGGCGTCCCAATCCTTGTAAGTAAGTATTTATAAGCTTATGGTTCGGTGATTTATAATTTCCTTATTCAAATGAAGAAGCGTCCTAATTCATTTCAATAAGACGATTATAAATCATCCTACTTAAGTATGGCCAACACAAAACACAATATCAAAACAAGACCAAAAGGTACATTAAGTAAAAAGGAGTGTCTTCTTGACAGAATTATTCTTCAAAATCATAACAAGTAACGAGAGGAATAATAAGACGTTAGTCAAACGTGTTCCAAAGTCAAGTGCCAAAATACGGCACGATCCTAGGTGATAAGATAAAATCGTACTCCCATCAACTGGAAGATTTCAGAACAATGGATTACAAACACAACATACGCGATTCAAAAGCATAAGAAGAGTGTTCGGACTCGGAGTCGAACAATAAAATAACTAATGGATTTGACAAAATACACCGAATGCCAATATCATCAAAAGGAAGTAAAGTAAAATTGCGTAAATATTTTTGAGATCACCACATCGCTCATAAAATATTAAAGTAAAAGAACTTATTATGACGTACCATAGTACTATACACACATGTAGTAATTAATATCACATAACGATTTTTGCCATTGCCCGACTTAATATACTTATATCTCAAAATCCATAATAGGTATAAACATGAGGTTTTCGCTTCAAACAAGATGTAAGACACTAATTTACTAAGATTACAAGATAATTAACTCAAAGTGCATAACACCCCAAGGCGACATCAACGACCGGTAGAATAGTTAACTCACTCACAAATCACTTCTTATATCTCGCTCGCTCGCTCTGGAAAATCAGAAGAAGATGAGCATAAGAGATTAAAAGAAGGTAGCTCATATACGTACGGGTATCCTTATATGATACTATTATGATGTCCGGTCTGGCTCAATACGAGTAGTAAGAAACAAGAGAAACAGATAAGTACGCGATAATCGGTTGGACCATTAGTTTTGCTTGCTGGTGATTCAAGCATTTGAATCATCGATCGATTATAAGGCAAATAGTATAACATCATAGTAGACGTTCTGAAGGGGTGAAAGCATAAACAAGTTATTATATACTAATTACTTAACTGTAATAGCAATAAGGATGCAAATCTCGCGAGCATATATAGTTTACTTGGGAGGCAAGCGTTTTGCGCGGTATCGGACAATGGGAAGGCTCTTAAATATTTGTGTGTGTTTTGATAAACGGTTGTATAGTTAAGAAGAGTACATAAGGTTTTGAAAAAATGACCTAGTTCGAAATAACGAAGAAGTGCTCATGGTTACCACTGTCTGTAACACCCCCATAAAAATCCACAACGCAGCGGGTGAAAATACACTTTGGGGTGCTACTTCATAGTATAAAAGTACAAGTTGGGGGGGCTCTACAGAAAACGTGCTCACAACGGGACATTTAATAAAAATGTCACATACGATTAAATTTTGAGGTGCGTAAATTTAGGTCCCAATAATTTATGATTTAACAAGATTACCAGTTCAACGTGATATCATTTTGTATATTTAATGAAAAATAGTTATCGAATGTAAAGTTAAACCTGAGGTCTTGAGTTCAATTGATATCCACGCGTCTCGGATGACTACACAATGCTCAGGCTAACAAGATTTAACCTGAGAAAATACATGCAAAAACGTCAACAATAATGTTGGTGAATTCATAGGTTTAAGTAAAAGCAGCATTGAAATAAATCAATAAGTATTTAGTAAAAAAAATCTCGTAGATGTTACCACATTTCAATAATTATTTCTAGAAATTCAATTAGTGATTCAATTAAATCATAGGAACGGTTTAATAGTGGACACATAGGTTTAAGATCAGCCTGCGACAACTGCAACAAATACAATGTCACGTATATGAATTATTTATTATCGTATGTAAGCTCATGCACTGAAACGTTAACCATAAGAATTTACAATATGCATACCATTTAGCCCCTCAACAAGGTAATATTGCAATATACCTTAAGAAATTCTCAATACAAAATGTCCTTTAGGGGTGATCGCGCCATGGATGTCACAACCCCAGACAGGGCAGTCACGGCCCAATAGATCTACTTAATGTTCGTAGACATAGCGAGCTTACCCCAATCATAGGTAATTAATAGTGCATGAAATTCGAGGCCTTTTTGCAATAGGTACTCATGCAGATAAACTCATAATCGGGTCAAGCATACCCTTCAAGCATTGGGTCACAATTCGTAAAACATGTTAATTGTTCAAAAGCTCTTCGGTTTGTAAATAGATAACACAATGATCTCAAATCATTTAGTATAGCAATTCATGCTTAAATAAATTCAATGGTATACAACCATGTATCCAAACAGCGCGTTTTAGAAATCATTACGTGATGAGCATGTAAGTTCTTTGGTAAAAATTATTCAATGTTAACGCTTATGAAATTTGAAACAATAGGCTATTTGTAAACGAGCATGTATTCTCCCCAAAAATAGTTATGAAAACCACATAAGAAGAAAACAGATGGGCTATTGAACCCACCGTAAGTGGCTATGATCGAAGAGTAAACCAACAATGAGAAGAAGACTTCAAGAATATTAGTCGAAGACCTATAGAGAAGTCGCGACGCTTCCCCGCCTCCGCCGCTCGTTTACTCCTTCGCTCCCTTCAATTATCTAACAGAATAGTTATACCATAGGGACTAGGTAAAGAGCTCGCCTCACCGCTCCCTACTCTCGCGCTCGTCTCGTCTTTGCTACCAAGACTTTATTACCAAGGTATTCTATACTCCAAAATACTACTCCTAATCTGGACTTGTATGGTAATTAAAACATCTACTAAGTTTCATATATTAATTTTTGTTTCGCTTATTGCGTATCTATATGTTTTATGTTAACAAATGACGGTAAAACTCTACATTCTTGATTTGACTAGTTTTCATGGATCATATCTCTCTTTCGCTTATGCTCACTAATCCGATTAAGATATGAGACATGAGGTTTTCATAACCTAGAAAGGTCCTTGAGTCTAGTTTTCTTAACTTTAAGGCTCAATCAATCATACCGTTTTACCAATCGACGGGATATGGATTCTTTACTAACTATACTCAAAAACGAATGTTAACTACATTTTTACTCGTTTACTGGTTTCTCTTTGTTTTGTGTGTTTAAATCTTCATCTCGGACATAATTCTTATTCTAGTAATAGATTTACATTGCAATACTAAGAGAAGGTGAAAGGTTTATATATATATTGTGATTAACAATGTTTAAAACCTCAGCCCAGACTGTATCCAAGAAAAACTTGCGAGCAAAACAAAGTTTCCCAACAGCAGCTCTAGATATGCAATGTTATGTAAAGAGGTCATATCTCCCTCATCGTATCGATACAACGCGTCCATTCGCCACATGTACACTAAGACCTACTACTCTATGCCCAACCATTATTTTTGTTTTACTAGACCTAAGCCAAAGTATGATAATAATACCACGTTTTTCCTGACGTGATCTGAAACAGTCCCTAATTCTACCCAAAATATTCACTGAAATTTCTGGTTTTTATTGTTTTAGTCATAAATCCTAAACTAAATAGAAAAATGAATGTGTATACCAAGTGATGGAGCTTATTATAAGATGTCTAGCATTGACCCAAGCTTTAATATACCTAAGGCATTTGAGTTCAATAACCCTGTGGACAATTATAAATAAAAAAATAAAACAATTTTTTTTTTTGGCCTTTTCCTATCCAATGTCAAGAATTGACCCTATAGCGTCGTATTTTGACCATTATCTCCCTCATAGGAGAATTGGTTGAGCTTTTCCATCTCACCACATCAATCCCTAAGAGTCTATTATCCAAATATCAAATAATATCAGTAGGGCGACAGCAAAAATTTTTGAGATAAAATAGGGTCGACAACCTTGCTACTTATCTAAAACCAGTTTGCAAAATCTATTTCCAGCTAAGACTCCTTCACAAACACTTTCAACATCATCAAATGATCCACCACAAGGTACTATCATCAAAGTACATCATCTAACACCTATTTTACATCACTTATCCCACTTAATCAAGATCAAACATAATCATGACTTGCATGTTCATAAAAACCAATAATCAAGGACATGCATTCCCTAGAAAATCAAAACAATAAAAGAGGGTTTAAGAAAAGTAAGTTCTTAATTACAATGGATGGTTTATAGTATCAAAAAACATAAACCATAGGTGGGTACGTGGTTTTCTTGGCCGTGACCTCAAACGCTACCCAAACAATCATAAACCCTAACTTTTCTTGAGTCGAATCTTGCTTGTAATCACTAGATCGAGGATCATTGATCGCTCCTACACCGCTTAAATTCCAATCTCGTTCTCTTAGAATAAGACTCAAGATTCATGAAAATTAATATTTTACAAATCCGATGAATGTGTGTGGTGATGGGTGTCAAGATTGAGGATAATTATATGAGTGTTTTGGAGTAATATGGAGTGATTTAGTGGGATTTTTAATGGTATGATGGATGGGGTTTTTGTTGGTTACTGTTTCAACCATAGTGTGAAGGAAAGAGGGAAAAGATTGAGTTTGTCTATGTTGTTTATGAGGGTGTTGGGTCGACTTATAGCTAGAAAAGAGGAAGAGTGGGCCTTTGTTATGTTATTGCTAAGAGGTTTTAGGCTAAAAAATGTATCTTAAGTGGTGTGGGTTGGGCTGCCGAACCACAAGAATAGGGGAAGGAGAGGTGGGTTTTTGGGCTTATTACTTGCTAATTATATAATTAAAGGTCTCGGTGTCCATCATAACTAAACTTAGCTTGCTAGTTTTTATATAAAAACATATTTTCGATTGGGGTGAATTTAAACACCAAGAAAAAAAATGAATAATATAAAAATAAAAAATTAATTAGGTCACTGCTGAGGCCAAAGTACGGAGTTGTTGGTTTGCTCTGATCGCTAAACGATAATTTTAAAATTATAAGATCCGCGAGGGTATTAAATTAATCTATCTCTTAATAAAAATCATTAGGAAATGAATATGAATGATTGAAAATTGAAAAGTTTTTACTCGTTATAATGTTAAATTTATTTAGAGTGACTCCTTATAATACGGGGTTTTTACAGTTTGCAAATCGCTGGCGAATAGATTCTCATCAGCAAAACCAGCAAAACTTCTTTTTCAGGAAAATTGTTGAAGAAGTAGAAGGAGTGCAAGATACTGTAGGCACAGTTAAAACGCCAAAAACTTAACCTTATTAGTGTACTTTTGCTTTGTGAAACAAAAGCACAATTTTGAGCACTTGAAGATGTTTTTGATAAGAGCACCTGGAATTTCTTGCTCAGAAAACTCTCGTGGTTATTGTACAAATCCTCGCTCATAGGTAAAGTATCAATCTCTGGATTTAGTTCTCTTGTCCATTGCCAGCATTTTCGGACCATGCTGGGGGAAAAGATCTAGAAACTTATGATTTGCTCCTCTGTTGATACTTTACGCACCATGAGCTTCCAATTGGGAATGTTAATGTTGTAAATTCTCATATCCCTTTTCCTAGCCCTTCTGATTTGGATATTTTGTACAATAATTGTGACAAAACTGTTGTTTGAAGAATTAGCCTTCTATGTTTTCTTTGAGTTTGCATTACCACCAAACCTAGTTTTGATGGCTTCCCATATCTCCTTTGCATCATCCATTCCATGAAATCTTCTTCAATGTTCTTTGGGAAATGCGCATCAGTAAGAATATTCTTTGCTCCTTGCCTTTCCTTTTCACAGGCTTGGTATCTCTTGCAAGCAGTTACGTGGTGAAAGTCTCGAACATATACCTTCTTTCTAGTTGAAATTCTTTTCTTGGAGTTTCCGTTCTGAATTACCTTTCATACTTCATTAATCAATGTACTACGCTCGGGCTCTCTCGGCTCCATCTTCTTAGCCCATATATCATACTCCTCCTTCTTCAGAATTTGGGAGTTTGATATTTGACGATAACCAGTTGTTTGAGGAATACATGTTGTTGTTGTTTAGTGCTCCTTAGCACCAGTATTGATGCATCTTCAATGGTTTAATTCTTCATCAACTGGCATAAAGATATATGTTGTGAGAAATCATCATTAGCAGGTTGAGACATTTTGTAAAGATTTGGAGGGTGTTTGTCTGTGGTTCTTTGTGATTCTTCTTTCTCAGAGTCCCTCTAAAGGCTCTGATACCACTTGTAGGTCCTTGGTATAGGATCTGACTAGCCTTTGTAGCGATAGATAACTTGGATAAAATCCAAATCCAACTATATGAGAGACACTGACCATGATATCAAGTGTTAATGCGAAACTTAACACATGAATTAAGAAGAAAACAGTATAATAAATTTACTATTAAGCTCTATGCTACTATTGATATATTTCAATCACGTTATATAACATTATGCCTTAGGGTTCCTTTTATACACCAAGGAACCCTAATGGGCTTACAAACGTGTCAAAGGATAATACATATCCTTTCCTAAGATATCTCTAAGATAAACTATTTACTATTCTGTTTACAAAAGCAGATTTAACATGAATAGTCTTAACTAACTATGACAGTACCTAAACTCCTAGTACTGCTACCTTACCTTAGTACTAACTAGTACTGCCAGATTTAACTTAGTACTGGCTCAGTATTATACTCTAATGCTGCCAGAATAACTATTACTACCAGAGCTAACTGTTATACTACCAGTTATTAAGTCTTCTTACAATCTATTTTCCCAACACCTATGAATCAGTTGATCTCGTCTATATCTAGACCAGTAAGAGTGTTCAAAATGGCACGTTTTGAATCCAGATCAATTGAGTTCCTTGTAAGTCGTTGTTTGAAGAAGTCTTAAGGTGTGTATGTAGTTGTTAGAAAAGACGCTCATGCATCTACGCGCTTTTTGCTTTGTCTGTGAGGGGGGGGGTGGGGGTTGGTTTTTTGGGGGGGGGGGGGGGGGGGGGGTGGGGGGGGGGGGGGGGGGGGGGGGGGGGGGGGGGGGGGGGGGGGGGGGGGGGGGGGGGGGGGGGGGGGGGGGGTAATTTGTTGCATTTGTTGTTCTTCAAATTCGCTCACACACGAAGATAAAAGTATTCATTCGTTTCCATTTTACTGAAAATTATGAAGTGAATGATTGTAGGATCTTAAGCGCAGATTTGTTGTGATTGAATGTTACGTGGCTAAAATGAAACGCAATAAACCACTTCACGGGATCGTGTGCACACTCGTATGCATGATTAAAACACGGAAAAAAGATTGTGGCTCTTTCGCAAGGGATTTTGAACAAAATTAATAGTAAACAGTAATTGTTAATGTGATTTGGATTAAGGTTTGTTTGTTGTGAATTGAATGTCTTGAAAATTCAAAAACCTAAGCTGTCATATTTCGCTTGAAATTGTGCATATTTTGCTTGCAGAATTTGCATATTTCGCTTAATTAGAAAACTGCACATTTTGCTTGATCAAGTGCATAATTTTCCACTTTGGACCTGAAAAATAACACTATTTCGTTTCATAACCTTTACACATTTGCTTATACTTGAAATTGCATGTTTCGCTTGGTCTTTTGCATGTTTCGCTTGATTTCAACATTGCATGTTTCGCTTCAAATATAAAACATATTCCGCTTGAACTCAAATATGCATATTTCGCTTGAAATCAAGATTGCATATTTCGCTTGAAATCAAAATTTTGGCAGAGTTTCATTTTAGTTTAATGTAATATTTCGTATGAGGTTCACCTGCATATTTCGCTTACACTAAACCTGCATATTTCGCTTCTAGAATAACCTGCATATTCAGCTTGGCCTGATATACATGTTCCGCTTGAGGTCACTTTCGGGTGTGGACCACTTAAACTAACAAAAAAAGTGTCCTTGTCTTTGTAGGCTAAAATTGTGGATCTTGGTCTCCTCTTGTTTGACCGGTTATGACCACAAAAGAATAAGCAAAACTCAAATAAGCCACGAAAATAAGCTTGGAATAAGCCTAAAATAAGCCAAAATAAGCACAAGAATTAGCAATATATGAAAATTGAAAGCAACTAGTTTTAGTAGACCAAAATAGAAAGATTTTTAGACCAAGTATTGTAAGATGTAAACAAGCAAAACAAATCAATAAACCCAAAAAATTTTGAGCTGTGAACTTATTTTGATAATAAGCCATGAAATTTTGGAGTCATATTATGAAAATGAAACACAAGAAGTGTTAGATCAAGCTGAAGCAAAGAAATAAAGTGTGAAAAGCAAAACCCAATAGCCAAAAAATTTTTCGGACGTGAGCTTATATGGCAAGATAAGCCACGAAAATTTATGTTTAAGCTTATTAAACCACAAAAACAAACACAATCTACCCGAGGCTCTTGATACTAAATGTTGAATCTCAAAAATCACTTCACTTATATTTAGTAAACAGAAAATCTAGAAGAAGACTAGGAAAGAAGATTGTAGAAGAGAGAGATAGTCGAGAGAAAAGTGAGGAGAATGAGATTGTTTACTTGCAAAATGAAAGTTACAAATGACCAACCCCCCTCACTTTCCTTGAGGATGTGTATATGTATCAAAACTAAAAGGCTTTCATGTCTTTAGTAATTCTACGGGCCGGGCTTGGGATTACTTAGGCTTTTGCCTGAAACTCACATGACCAGTTAGCCTTACTTTTAAGAGTCCGTTTACTGTCGAGGCCTATTACAACGTATTTTATTTAATGACGGAGACCTAATATAATTAATGAATGAACTTCCATTGTTCGACTCAATATTTTGAGGCTAACAGAGGCGAATTAATCTTTTAACGTAAAGAGGTGAATTAATCTTTTTTACTTAAAGAGGCAAATTAATATTTTTTTCTCTTCGTAAGGAGGCGAATTAATCTTTTTACTTAAGAAGGCGAATTAATATTTTTACTTAAGGAGGCGAATTAATCTTTTTACTTAAGGCGGCGAATTAATATTTTTACTTAAGGATGTGAATTAATCTAATAATTTAGGAGGGATTAATCTTGCTTTAATCTCTTAGCTTTTATCCTTTTGTGTGTTACCTGCTTGCTTGGTCAAAATGTGCTTAATTCCTTTATTTGATAATCATAAGTTGCATCTAAATCTGCCATATTTAACAGCATTGCCTATAGTGTCATATATAAAACTTGGTTGTATATAGTCTATATTGGTTAATTCTTAGCTGAACATATGAATACCAATGTCGACAAATTGCCACTGGACAATGCCCTAGTTATCCAGAGAATCAATCTTTGTCATTGGCAAATGTAACCTGGGAGGGGACGCCAACCTTGGAATGAAACTAAAGGAACCATAGATTAGTTCATAGTAGTGTTGATGACCTTTCTCTCTACAAAACATGCTATCATGCATTCCTGCTATCTCTGATGATGTCTAGTCCAATCTACATGCAACTTTTTGTAGGCTACCGCGAGAAACAAACAAAAGGCATTTACTATTGATTCAGGTTCAACAACAAACAGGTTCTTATGGAATGTTGAAGTTTTTAGTGAAAATTCTTAACATATATCTAAGATTCATGGTCTAAGAATTTGATGAACCTCCCATCTACAAGAAAAACTCTCTTCTTTTATCCAGAACTTTGTATTCTAGAGAGTCAAGTTACATCACTAATGTAATGTTGATCAATCTGTAATCAACCATGGAGAACCTTTGCATCAATCATCAACAAATGTCTTAGTGGAAAGGTATCTGGTCTTGATAAGTTACGACTCTCAAGAGCTCAAATCCTATAGGGAATGTACCACAAGAAGAACCTTGATTTTGTTGCTTTAATCTGGGAGGACTTGGCTTACCAGATTGATAATAAAGACTCTTAGAAACAAGACAAGATGTTCTATCCTGGATTCACAAAGATAATTATTCAATACTTCCACATAAAAGATAAGTCTATCTCAATGAGGAACAGAATGTTCATGCACACTACTCGGGATAACAGCTTACTGGGTACCATGAGATTCATCTCAAGACATGAAGATAATCAAGTATATGGTGTGCTTCTTCCTAAAGAAATGACGAATCAAGCCATGCTAAACTCTGACTCATACAAGATTTATTATGCAATTGCTACAGGAGTTGAACCCCTAAAGACAAAGAAAACTCAAAAGAAATATGATTTCAGTCTCATCTTCATTGTGAGGAATACTCACTCTAAGATGATAGTGCCTCCCTAACAAAAGCGTAAGATAGATGTACTTCAACTCAGTCGATTCCAAGTTACTGAAACCTAAACTAATTAAGAAGAATGGCGCATCGTCAAGACTGATTGCTAGCGGGCAAAAGTTTGAATGTTCTCTCAGAAGTAGCTCTATCTAAAGCTGCTTAGCTAAAGGAGGTTACAAAATGAAGCAAGAAAGACTTTCATATCTCTTATGCAAGTGGCTCAGGTGATGGAATCGATTTTCAATTAGGGGTTCTTGATGAGCAACAATGCAAGATCTCTGGTACATATGAAGGAACTAGTGTTAAACTAGGGGTTCCTGATGTACCCAAATATGATTTTGAAAGTGACAAAGAGTCTTGGGGTGATAGTGGAGAAGATAATAATGATGATGATGATGCTGATGATTACATAAGAGATGATGAGGGTTAATAATGTTGGTTGATGATGTGATGTAATGGGGGGGATGTTTGATGATAGATGATGAGTACATTAAAAGATTCCAGATAAGTTTTATGGAGGAACTTACTTTTTTCTTAGGATTGCAAGTACAACAGACGGAGGATGGAATCTTCATTACCCAAGACAAATATGTGGCTGAAATATTGAAAAAGTTTGATTTTGCCACTATGAAGATAGCAAGCACTCCTATGGAACCTAACAAGGCATTGGTCAAGGATGAAGAAGATGATAGTGTGGAAATTCATTTATACAGATCAATGATTGGATCATTGATGTACCTAACAGCTTCTAGACCAGACATAACTTTTGCTATGTATACTTGTGCAAGGTTCCAAGTTACCCCTAAAACCTCACATCTTCATGCTGTGAAGAGGATCTTTAGATATATGAAAGGTTAACCTAAATTGGGTCTTTGGTATCCTAGAGATTCACCATTTAACTTGGAAGCCTTTTTAGATAGTGATTATGCTGGTGCTAGTCTTGACAAGAAATCCACAACAGGAGGTTGTCAATTTCTTGGCAAGAGATTAATTTCATGGCAATGTAAAAAGCAAACAATAGTTGCAAACTCCACTACTAAAGTAGAATATGTTGCTGCTGTAAATTGCTATGGACAGGTGTTATGGATTCAAAATCAAATGCTTGATTATGGATTCAACTTCATGAACACCAAGATTTAAATTGATAATGAAAGCACCATTTTGTGGTTGTTAAAGAATCTAGGCTTTTCACTCTAAACCAAGCTCATAGAGATTAAGAGCCACCATTTTATTATGGATTCTTATGAGAAGAGTAGCTCCTCTCCTATGCGTCGATTAAGATCCATACAGACCATAATGTAGCTCGATTTATTAACTCATATGGATCTTGTAAGTTGCTAGTAGGTTAAAAACTATTTAAGTGCTAGCATTGAACTTCTAAATTTGTAGCCGCGCATGGTTGTCAGGGTTTGAGGTTAATGTGTATAAGTGCAGTGGAATATACAATGTGCTATTTGGATTGAAGGTTGGAAGGTAAATATGATCGTCAGTTAATTGCTACTGTTGGGCGTAGCTTTTAGAATACTTGAAGAAACTTGTACTGCTGTTCAAAATTTTTTATACTGCTAGTGATATGTTTAGTGCTTGCTCACAGGTGTGTTTAAAGATGGTTTTAATGGAATTTTATTTAGGTTAAAGATGCTCTTTGTGGACTGATATAAGGGTTATTTATAACTATGTAAGTAAGTTAGTTAGTGCTGCCAGAGCTTGATGATTATGCTGCTGGGCAAAAGTTAGTACTGTCAGGCATAGAGCGCGCAGTGGCTGCCAGGCAAAACTTAGTACTAATTTGTTGGATTACGTGTTTAGAGGAACTCATTAAGGCTAGGGGTTTAATGTGTAATTATACCAGTTTCTTCATCACTATGTTTCTTTAAACTATATTAAAACCCTATTCTCAAATCACACATATTCAAAGCTAATTCTCTTATACGCTCTAATTACTAAATCCTAATCAATTTTTCTTGATGATCAACATGAAATCATCGCAACATTGGTGATCTTGCAATTTGTTTCAACAAATAAATATGGTGTTGCTTATCTAGAAATGACTGAGGGAGATGAATGACCTTTCAGTTAGATATTGGACTTCCTGACATCTAGTTCGATTATTTTTGCTCTCACTGTAAGTCCAACTATCTATGCTTCATACATTGAACAGTTTTGGAACATTGCTTGCTCTCAAACAAACGAATTCAGAGAAGCTCTAAATTACTATGCCAATGTTGATGGCAAGTTTGTTTGGTAGCTATCTGAATCCTCGCAGAGAGGAGAATATCTTTAATTAAATGATGAGGATGGTACTGCTTGCCTAACAACTAATGAAATTTTTGAAAACCTTGCTTAAGTTCAAAATCTACTTCATGGGATCAATTTTCTACAAATTTGGCTTCTGTAATTATTTGTTTAGCAAAGGGTCAAAAGTTTAATTTTTCTAAATTGATTTTTGATGGTATGTTAAGGAACTTAGATCCAAAGAAGTTTTTAATGTATCTAAGGTTTTTGTAAATTAATTATTGAAATATTCACTTCAAAAATTTGTAATACCTTTTAATGATATTCATGAAACACCTCGCTCAACTTACTTAAAAGGTTTTACAAATATGAGGAAAACTACAGGGAAAAGGATATAAAACAAAGAGATTTTCAGGCAGAGTAACACCATTGTTTCATAATATGTTGGTTCCTCCAGTAGTAGTTGGTGAAGGTTCAAAGCAACCCCCTAAACCCCAACCCATACCTTTTACTGCTCCTCCATAAGTTCTATCTCTAGTTACTACTGCTGCTGCATCACAACCACCAAAAGACCCAAGCACATATAGGAGAGCCAAAAGAGGCAGAACAAACTCCTGGCTTCCACACGCCAGTCTGGTGGTTTTCTTGATAAGTTGCGCTGGTGATGAGATATTATAATGAGGAGATGACTTGTGTAGTGTGGAAAGGGTTGCCACTACTGCTACTAGCTTAAAGGCAGAGCAGGCTAGTAGTAACATCAATAAGACCCAATTCATGACAACACTTAATGAACCATTTTCTTTGGAACTTGGTTCAGGTAGTGGTCCCTGGCTCCAAGAAACCATGGGGATATGCAAGCTCAGACTAGGTCTAAGGGTATATCTAACTTATCCAGTGATCCACCTCTCTCAGGAGGTCATACACTTGGAAGTGGTGAGGACAGCATGGAACATCAAATTGAATTGACGGATAATGTACCAAACACACCTTATGATTCACCTCTCCTAGGAGTTAACACACCTGGAAGTGATAAGGGTAGATTGAAATTAGAAGAATTGATGGTTATGTGTACAAAATTGTCAAAACAGGTGCTTGACTTGGAAAAAGAGAAGGATGCTCAAGCTGTGGAGATCCTCAAACTAAATAAAAGAGTTAAGAAATTAGAAAGATAGAGGGAATCAAGCATCTCACACCAAGCTACGGTTGGATATACATGTAGGTTAAGTCTTTGATGATGATTATAAGGAGGATGCATCCTACCAAATAGGGGTAGACAAGTGACAAGATAAAGCCAATGTTTAAAGATAATGATTTTGATGATCTTGATGATCTGGTGGATGAAGGAATGGATTTTGTTCAAGAGAAAGATACATAAGTAGTAAAAGGAAGTGGTGAGGGAGTTAGTACTGCTGCTACTGCTGGTGAGGGAGTTAGTACTGCTGCACCAAGGAATCCTCCTACAACAACAACAGTCTTTGATGATGGGGATGTTACTATGGCTATGGCTCAGACTTTGATAAAGATGAAGGAAGAGAAAGCTAAGGAGAAAGAAGTTGCTATTAAAGATGTAGAAGACTCTTCTAGACCTATCAGATTAATAACTACACTTCAACCTCTTCCAACCATTGATCCTAAAGACAAAGGTAAAGGTATTCTACAGGAGACTAAACTTGTGGAGAAAACAAAGAAAAGGGATCAAGGTGATGCACAGATAGAAAGAGATGCTAAAATAGCCTTAAGACTTCAAGCAAAAATAGATGAAGAACTTAGAGTAGAAAGAGAAAGACAAGAATAGACTTCTAATGTTGCTATAGCTGATATGTTTGATGAGGTGCAGGCAAGGATAGATGCTAATTATGAACTGGCTGCAAGAATGACACAAG
>BQNB010037299.1:7668-44814 GCA_026074375.1 Tanacetum coccineum | reverse complement strand
TAACATCACTGTGGATCAACTAATGCTCTGAGTCTTCCTTATATCCTTAACTGGAGCTGCAAGTCGTTGGCTAAGAAACAAAACAACTGGTTTAATCAAAACTTGGGAAGATCTTAAGACTAAGTTTTTGAACAAATATTGCCCACCTGGTCGAACTGCAAACAAAATGGAGGAAATCAACAACTTTCAGCAAGAGCCAGATGAAACCCTTTATCAAGCATGGGAGCGCTTTAAAGAACTCTTGATGAAGTGTCCTCAACACTATTTTATTGAGATGCATGAGGTAATTTTGTTCTAAAATAGGTTAGATGTTCCAACACGACAGTTGCTTGACTCAAGAGGTGCCGTTCCAACTAAGACTATTGCAGATGCTAAAATAGCCATCTAAGAAATGGCCGAATACTCTCAAAAATGGCACAATGGAACATCTAGAGGAAAAAGTACTGAGACTTCTGACAGACTGGCTACTATACAAGCACAACTGAACAATCTAGGAAGGGAGATCAAGAAGGTGAATGAAAAAGTTTATGCAGCACAAGTAGGATGTGAACAATGCAAAGGACCCCATTACACCAAAGATTACCCGCGAAAAGAAGAAGGGAAAACCCTAGAAGAAGCTTACTACACGTAATTTGGTGGACCTTTTCAAGGTGGGGGATATAGAGCAACAACTTTAGGGTACTATCAAAGGAACCACGCAAATCCTTCATACCAAGAACGAAGGCAATCCATGGAAGATACCTTGAGCAAATTCATGGAGTGGTACAGCAAGAGACACAAAGAAAATTCCATTTGATTCAAGAAATCCGAGCTATGAAGATGTTGCATAAGGAACTAGGGATCATCAAATCAAAAACTTTAGAAATTCAAATCGGGCAAATGAGCAAGGTGCTACAGGAGAGAGGATTTGGAAGCCTACCAAGCTCAACTAAAACGAACCTGAGAGACCAAGTCAAGTCAATTTCAACCACTATTGAAGCTGATTCACACTCAATACGTTGTATCCACTTGACAGAACAGTAAGCTGTTGTACAAGTCAAGACAAACGACGGTTCCTTTTCCAAGTCATTTAGATAATCATTACTGTGAAGATGAAGAGGGGAACTATGGACCAAAATTCACGAAAGCTTATGGAGCTTCACATATCAATAACGTCATACCTCAAAAGGAGAAAGACCCAGGGAGTTTCACTCTACCTTGCTTTATTAATAATGTTTGCTTTAGTAGTAATGACGTTGTTAACTTAAGAGCTAGCATTAGAGTTATGCCTCTATTTACCTACCTTAACTTAGGATTAGGCGAATTAGCTCACACTAAGTTGACAGTGGAATTAGCGGATAGGACAATGAAATATCCAAAAAGGAATTGCTGAAAACGTAATAGTAGGTATTGGTAAATTTATTTTCCCGATAGACTTTATAATTCTTGATATGCCCGAGGATATCAAAGTTCCCTTGATCCTCGGAAGACCATTTTTTTGTTCTACGCCCGTGCCCGCGTGTGTGCTTAGATTTTATGTTTACAAAAGGAAAGGTTTACTTTAGGGTAGGGGAAGGAAAAGATTATTTTCAAAGTGTTAAAACCTATAGTTAGTTTAATTAAGAGGGTCTACATGCTAAGTTTGAGAGAAAGAATGGAACTTGATTTAGAAGCTAGGCTTATGGGAGAGACTTTGGTGTTAAATAGACCACTAGACCATTTCTTGGAAGATTACATTAAATTAAATGATTTAAATGAACCGTTTGAGCTTAAGAGAAATCAAGGAGATGATTTAATACCCACTATTGAGGAAGGTTTGGTATTTGAGGATTTAGAATAGGGATGAACGTTATTGATTACTTGAATTGATGATTACCCTAGTTATTGCGACTATGATAAGATAATTCCACTTAGAATGTGATCACAACGTTAAGTTAGTCAGGCCATCGTCGGTGGTGGATGCTGGGCGGGGGTGCGGGCTTTGGAAGGGTGGTGGGGGTAGTGGGGTTGGGTGGGGGGGAGTCGGGGGGAGTTTGTTGGTTGGGTAGATAGAGGAGGTTAAGGAGGAATGGTGGGGGTGCGGATTGGCGGGAGTGGCGACGGGGGGGGGTGGAGGGGGGGGGGGGAATATGAAGGGGAGAGAGAAAATTTTTTTTGGGAGTCGTTTATTTTTTTATTTTTTTTTTTATGCTTTTGGGGGTGGGGGGGGGGGGGGTGGGGGTGGTTGGGGGGGGGGGTTGGGTGGTGTAGGTGGGAGGGTGAGTGGGAGCGGGAGGGTTGCACGGGGACTAGGGGGTTAGTGTGGGGGTGTTAGAGGTGTTGGGGGTGTTTGTGTAGAGGGGGGTCTTTGGGGGTATCACTTTGGGGGGTGGTGTGGGGGGGGGGGTGTGCTTGGGTTGAGGGGTGGTTTGTTGCGTGGGTTGCTGGTGGTGGAGGTTGTGGGGTGGGTGGGGGTGTGTCCGTTGGAGCCGGGGTGCTGTGGGTGTAGTGTGGTGTTTCGTGTTGGGGGTGGTGGTTGAAGGTTTTGTGACCGGTGAACCGGTTGGTTGGGGTAGAGGGCGGGGTGTGGTTGAAGGAGGTTGTAGAGGAAGGGAGAGGGTACGCGGGTAGGGGGGGGGGAGAGGGGAGGGGTGGCGCCACTGATAGACCGGTTGGTGGGGGTATGGGTTCGGTGTTGAACCGGATGCCGGGGGGGTTTTATTGCGTCTTCGACCACGGTTGGTTTAAATTTTTTGCATTGCCAGGACGGGTGCTGTATCGCGGTGTCTGGCTTAGGGTGTGGTGTTTTTTCTTGGTTCGCAGGGCGAGCTAGGAGGGGGGTTAGGTGGGTGCCTGTGCTCCGTGGGGGGCCCGGGCTGAATTGGTGGGGGGTGTGTGTGTTGGGGGGGGGGGGGGGTTTGGTGGGGGGGTTCCTGGGAGGGGTGGGGTAGGTGGTTCTGTTGTGGGGGGATTTGGGGTGGGGGTGGGTTTTTGGGTGGGGTGGGTTGGGGTTGGGGTGGGGGTAGGGGTGCGGGGGGGTTAGGTATTAGGGGTGGGAGTTTTTTGGGGGATGTGGGTGGGGGGTGTTTATTTGGGGTGGTGAGGTTATCCTTGTGGGTATGGGGCTGGGAGGGGGGTGGGGTGAGTGTTTAGGTGGGTGTGGGGTGGGGTGGTGCGTGGGCTGATGATGGTTGTTGCATTGTTTTGGGATTGTAATGTATGGACATTAAATGGGTGTGATGTGATTTGATTGTTATTTTTTGTCACCCCCCCCCTGTAGCGACAAGTTTTATTAAGAGGGAAGTAGTTTGAATTTAAGCATGTACAAGGGAAGAAAGTTTTTTTTTTTTTTTTTAAAGGGTATTTTATGATGTATTACCCTTTACAAGACGGGTTTTATTGATGAAGTGTAACTACCAATCTATTTAGTGCGATCACATCCAAGGTTTTAAACGCCAACATAATGTTGCTTTGCAACAAGATCCACCTTTACTGAAGGTAATTGAGAAAGGATGAGGAAGAATTAAGAAAAAGAATGGGAATCTCGCATGCCTTACCAAAAAAGCTTAAGGGGGTTCTACAAAGGAGTTTTGAATCTTGGACCCGATTACATTCGTAACATGCAGTAGAAGAAATTTAATGGCTCAAACGCGTGTTTGAGGGCGGCTCTTTAGAGTGATTGAGAGGTAATTGAAGAGGAAACTATAAGGAAAAAGTCTAACTTAAAGGACTTCATGTAAACAAAAGTTGCTTCCACGGGAGGGACACCATGATTATTATTTATTTTTATCGAGTTGTTTCCCAGAGACATCAATACGATGTATCCGGCTTCCATATCCATGCGGCGTATTGATTGTTCTCGGGCGTTATCAAGTCTTTTATTTTATGCACTTAAAAAAATTATGATTGGCAGATCTCGAATTATGGCACATTCAATAACCTGATACGCCGTATCCACCAAGATTGGTCTCGATATTTAGTTTTTTAGTTAATTTAAATTAACGTTATGTACCAAGATAGGAATTGCCACATGTTTTTCTATATTTTCTATACAGGTCCTCATTGAAAGAAATATCGACAAAGTTGGTGGAATTGAAAATTTTCTGGAATTCTATGTGTGTGCTGTTCGTGCTAGGATTCAGACGCTTTTCCAGCACACAATCTTGCTTATAAACGCAACTTGGAGTATATTCTATCGAGCAAATATCAGGGGTGAGAGTTTCTCATTCTCATTTCTAAAATCTTTATTAAATTCCCGTATTTAATGTTTAAATATAAACAACATGGACGTTGTTATAATTTCAAGTGGGGAGGATGATAGAATAAGAATATTTATTGTCCAAATTTTCTACCTAAAACGCTTTAAATTATGCTCAATTTGTAAGATAAGAATTTTCAAGCATACTTTTTGTGAAATTACATGTTTACATAACCAGCACACAATAACCCTTGTTAGATATTGTGAGAATTTACCCTTTCCGTTTCCAAATGTTTACCCAAATTCCACAAAATATGAGTGTGTTAGTGATGTTGTAGACTTTAGAACTTGGCTTGCTATATCACTCGAGACCACAGCGATGAGTACTATGGGATTTTAGATGGAGAGTAGGAGGGAGTAAATCTTGGTTTTTTTTTTTATATTGGGTAAATTCTTAGGGATTACACCAAATAGCCCTTTACATGTTGCTTATTAATTGACTACACTGGTTTAGTTAAACCTCCGTGTAAACCCTTTTCACTCTCATCTTTGATGATGTTCCACTAGAGAAAAAAAAAACGTAGAGACTTTACACCAAACTATCTGTTTCATTACACCCTTACACCTTAACCTACCCTGTTAGATTAAGTTTAATTTACAGTTGCTAGTTGCTTAAAGTGTAAAGTTTGTATTTCCCGAGTCTTGTGTCATTTTTTATCTTTGGTGCGGTTGTAAATTTTGCTCTTTGCAAATGGCGAACTATATATTAGTAAGTCTATAATCATGTGATTTTACTCCGTCACAAATTAATGGTAAACCGAAGATACGAAGAACTATCCGAAGGAATTATTCGGAATTATTATGAATCGTAGATGATGGTGAAACTACCTGAGATTTGAAAGTATAGTTAATGAAAAAAAATTCAAAAAAAATGAGGGGGAAAAATACCAAAAAAGAGCTATGTTGAGAAAGAAAGTTTGAAGATTTCGTTTGTGAAAGGTAATTACTCGAAGGAGCGCGAGATTCATTCGTTTGATCGTTCAAAAAAATCATGATGTAGAGTTTATTTGTACATAGTGGGAGAGATTATTGCATGCACTTATCCTTGTAGAGTATGTAAAATTTAGGATGATTGGGAAGTTGACCGTTATTGGGAGAACGCCAACTTAGGGTTGTTATTTTTTGATCAAGGATCAATGAGTTTGTAAAATAGTTGTATCCTTTGTTCATGGTATAACGGTCAGGAATAAGTGTCTAGCAACTTGTACTTTAGTCTTAATATATTTGTTTCTTGATTTTTATTTAACAACAATTTATGTCCCTCTCACCTAATGATTAACCGCTAGTTTTACGCGAATGAGGACTTGTAGTTCGAGCAGGCATGGTCTATTTCCGTTAGTTTTACGGCCTTGTATGCATGTTTAGCTGCCTCGTTGGTTTAGGACTTTTGGTGAAAGTTAGAAGGTTCCTACTCTATATCATTCTTCATCCTAACCGTTGGTTAAATTCGAATGAGGATGTGATTGAACACACATTTCTATTCTGTCGTTACGGCCATATGTGTGCTTCAGTTGCCTTATTGGAGTGGTACTTCTAGTGAAAGACTGTAGAATGATCAACCGTAATCCTTTCCATACAAAAACCCATATTTACCTTTATAAACTTGTTACTCCTTAGCTTTAGGGGTGGAGATCAAGCGTGCGTCAAAACTCCAAGGAAATCCCAATATGCCAGTATCTAATCACTTGGAATATGCAGTATCGACCGACTTTCCATACCTTTAAATAGAAAACTCAAAAACGAGTTGGAAAGGGTGCTTTATCATATTCTCGGTATACCTAAACCATAAAGTCGATTTTCTGAGAGGAAAAAAGAGCAGAGAAGAGGTAGAACAAAATTATTAATTCCATAGGAGGACAATCATGTATTCCATTAATACTTTAGTAACTCGGTTAAGTTTTGTGGTATCATCGTTCACTCGGCTTAGTTTACCTTGGGCTATATAATTGCTCTTTTATTTATTATGTCGTTTTAATTGCTAATACTTCGGGGTTTAAGGTATTTGACCATTATTTTTGAAGATTTTGAATGGTGGATATTTGTTTATCTTGATTTCTTTGATTTTATCGTGTATGCTTCTTGTTTATGTTTATCAATTTACACTTGTGTACGCGCTTTTGTATGCAACTATCATTAAACTGGGTTTGTGATATCGGACCCAAGTAAGATTCTAGAGTTGGGATAGCTCTACATATAGTATTTATACTTCTTAAAATAATTGGATCACAAATATTGTCCTTTAATCTGTGTATAGGATACGCTTCGGCTTAAAACTAGTTAAATTGGATATTGCCAACGGTTTATTGAATCGTGTTGATAGCAGGTGACCTAGATAATTCAACAAGTAACGTTTTGATTCCATTGGGATATTGACAAGTGGAGAGTTGTTTCTAGTGTTTTAAAACTACCATTAAGCGGTAAGTGGGTTAGTAAAGTCTTCTTTATGAGATAGGGTTAACAAGATCTCCATTGTTTTAATCCCTTAGATTATAAATCATGCAAATAAGGTGTGCTTTATGTAGATGTCTTTTAATTAGAGACAGCATATGAATTGTATAGGTATTAGGGATTGAGTAAGGTAAGTCTTAAGAAGATATGCCATCCTTCGAGGAGAAGAACTTAATAAACAAACCAACTTTCTAATCGAATTAATAATGGTAAATACAGTTTTCTTATATTTGGCTCGACCACTCTTTTATCTTTTATTAATTAGCTCGACCACTCTTTTATCTTTTATATTTGGCTCGACCACTCTTTTATAGGTCTTAGGATGATGTAACGCCTAAGTCTTAAGAATGATATGCCACCTCGAGAGAAGAACTTAATAAACAAACCAACTTTCTCGCGTGGGTTAAAGTGCATTGGATTGATTGTAGTCACCAACCAAACTGTGCCAGTCTCTCAGGCTGAAAACCCCTATTTCCTATTAGAATTAGGATTTAGACTGACATAGGTTTAGAGTAGGATAGAATTAACATAGATTAGATAACCAAGACATTAATTAAATTGATAAGATATTGACCTCGCTTCAAGTCGTTTTGACACCACTACTTACACGAGATAATACCGATCGGGTTCACTTGCACGTTTAATAGTGTTGTTTTTGGTTTAGTCGGCAAAATATAAATTTAAAACTTGAATCAATAAAATATACACCATACAACGACACAATCAGTCTTGCATCTGATTTAGGCGCTAATGTTATTAAAATCCATATAGATGCTGATATGGGTCAATCCATGTTTACTATGGATGAAATAGAGGTTTTGTTGGTGGCGTCTCAATGTTATTAAGGGGTAATAGGACATTTAAAGTTGTGTTTTTCATTCGTATGCGGCTGTTCTTTCATGTTCCTTGGGTCGACAAATATGGAAGTTAGCCGCGAAGGCTATTTGGAAGACGACGCTGAAAAAATAGCATGGAATATGCCTATTATACGTCTTTTGCTTAATATTTTCATATTTAACACAGTTCGGTGTTAATCATTGGCGAGGCATTTTTCAGGAGCTTATGCTGCCATCTCGATGGCTTGGTTTAGAAAGTTGTTTTTGCTTCTTTCTTTGTTAGTAATAAGAATGGTTGTTATAACAACTCACAATTTTTATAAATGTAAATATCTATCTATTAAGTTAGATGATGTACAATCTATCAGTTATATATGAACTCACCTTTTTCAAGGAAATTTTTTGCTTTATTACATTACATTACTTACTTTGCCAATATCTCAATATGCAATATAACCTGCATAACTAAAGTTAACGAGCTCAGGCAACCTATCTATGGCAATCACTATCTTTCATATTTGTCAGCCAAACATTATAACATGTCAAGGGAATATCATATTATCAATTATTATAAGGTA
This sequence comes from Tanacetum coccineum, assembly GCA_026074375.1. NCBI lineage: Eukaryota > Viridiplantae > Streptophyta > Magnoliopsida > Asterales > Asteraceae > Tanacetum > Tanacetum coccineum. Next base: position 36,736 of record BQNB010037299.1, on the reverse strand, counting down.
AACATTTTTCATCTAAGTACCATTTGCAACATCATATCAAAACGGGCTTTTAAAACCATTATCGGATGCCCTAATTACCATAATTAATTGGAAGGGTTAAAACCTAAAGTGATTGCACAAGCTACTAACGCATATGTACAAGCATTATTAACATATCATTTGAAATATAAAATCCTTCACTAAAGTACAAATCTCTAAAGCTTAATGTACATAGTCAATTAAGCTATGATCTCTAAAATAGCCGTTTTACCTCCGTTTTGCATTCTATTTTCTTCACTCACCACTTAAAGAAAGCTACCACCATTCATTTTACAAGGTTGTTTATAACCTAATTATCCAATTTAAGCTTTCTACATCTTCTTTATACTCTTAACCTTAAACCCTAAAAAACAAGCTAGTTTCTTGAACCATGACTCGTTTCTACATTTTTATCCATTGTATACCGAAAACAATACTTAAAATCAGTTATTTATATAATTCAATTACAACATTCTTAAATCATACATCCAATTATTATTTCATCATGTACTCCAACTATCACGAAACGAATCTAGATAGAAACCCTAATTGTACCCTAATTGTAATTTTGACCCGTTTACTCATTTTCAGACCATCTCATTCTCAAGTAAGCAAAAAGAGTGCATTGTAAACCATACTATATGAGTTTACTAAACCTTTATCTATCATTAACTATCCACTTTCTTCATCTATGTTTGAGGAATTACAAAGTATGAAAACCCTAAAAGGCATTATTATTGAACCCCTAATTCACAAGCTATGGCTATTCTTTCACATTTCAAATCTTTTTTAACTTAAACCATTGAGTCCAAACTTCATTGCATGATACTTTATATAAGCCCTAGGATCTGTATTCCATCATTCCTAATCAAGAGTACTGCAAATAGAGGGAAACAACGAAAGTCTAAGAAACCCTAAACGTGCACTAAATTCAAACCGTGACTCATTTCTTCAATTCTAATCCGTTTGTACTCCAAACCAATTGCTAATCTTTGCTAATCCTTCCTATATCCCAAATCATTGGCTCAAATAGTGTACTATCCTTAATCATTTATATTACGAAATAAAGGATTGGAAAACTTATGAAACCCTAGTCGAACCCCAAAACAGCCCGAACTCCTTCACCATCAATTTTGACCCATTTCAAACCATTCCAAGTGCAAATAACTTATGTGAACCTCTTCTAGAACCCTTAAGCAGCTTAGTCACCTACTTAGACCATTCCTTGCGTTAATTTGAGCAGCACATGCTCTCTTTTGCTTACTTCAGCCGCGGCAAGCCCCAAACACAAACACCTTATCAATCTACTATCCTAGACCTCCACCATTGAAATTCTAGCTTATACACATCATACACTAGACCCTTCTATGTCGTCAAGACAGTTCATAACCCGCTGCTTACTCCTTATACTTCATAATGGGTTAAATAGGTCTCCTATGTATTCATTTTTCTTTCATGCCCACTTCCTCCCTCTCTTATCCCTTACATAGATGCAATAATTGCTTAATAGATCTAAGAGATCTTAAGAAGGCTCAAGTTTAGAAAGGAGAGCAAAAGAAAACCAAAGAAAAACGATGAGAGAAGAAGAAAGAAGAAAAGAAAAGAGAAAAAGAGAAAGAAGAAAGAAGGAAACGAAAGCACCGGGAGTCGTATTTCTAGGGTTTACGAAGCCGAAAGTCTTGATTCTGACCCATTTTCAAGCCATAAGCTCAAGACCAGGTTCTATAAGCTTATTGTAGGATCGTTTATTTCATAAAACGGTGTTGATTCTTGTGATTGGGCTTAGTTTCTAGTTCCTAGGAGTGGTTGGACAGGAGGGATCGAGGATGACGGAGAAACACATGAAGAGATTTTCTAGAGAGAGAGTGAATGTGTTTAAAGTGAAATGAAATTATACTAGCTTACCTCTTCACAAAGTTGAAGAGGCTTATATAGTTTTACAAATTCGGGTATTAGTTCTGGCTTTAAAAACCGAAAGACATACGATTAACTATTAACCTACGAACTATTATAATCAATAAATTTATTGTAACGGGAGTGGGACCGAGTCTTTTACTCATATCTAACAATCTCCCCCTAAAGGAGGTACCTTGAAAGCACTGACTTAGCTTTTCCAGTCTTACAGCTCTCTTGCTTCTTCATGTTACATCTTGGTACAGTGTTGTAGTGATTTTGATAACCATTTAAGCTTGTTCACATTTTGACTTGTTTTTTTGATTGTGTCTCATGAGCTTTCTGAGATCATCAGCCACACTATATCTCTCATCATCTAGTAATTATTGCCATCTTGTGCACGTTTGAAAGAAGAATATGATATCAGAGTTTGCGGAAGCTTTGACACCTTTATGAGATCTTTCATAACTTCATAACAAGTGTAGGTCGTGTCTGAGCATTCGGTTATTAACTTGACATTACTGGAACTGGGTATCTCCATCTCCATCTCCATCTTTAAATGATCCTGTAATGAAACAGTTAGCAATAAAGAGAAAATTGATTTGAAAAAATCAGTCTAAGTGTTAATTATGAAAATCTTTTGTAACACTTCGATAGTTTTGTTTGGTTGTCAAATGTTCAATAACCGTCAATTCTTATGCTGGAACAAGTTTGATTCACGTAGAATCGCACCATCGTTTCTTTCCAGTTGACACAAGTTTGATTCTTGTAGAATCGCACAAGTCACCTACCTAGAGCTTGTTTGATGTAGGCTCTAGAAGGATTTCCATCTTCATAGTGAATACCTTCGTATCACTCGGATGTTCTGGCAATATCACAAGGATAATGCGTAGGACTCTTAAGATAACCTTGTTTCCACAGTGTGTGAAAGACAAGATAAATGAAAATGTGTCCTAACGAGATTAATTGATGATCTCTTGGCTCTAGACTCGAAAGTGCGCTTTGATATTAGTGATCGGAGGCTGGAGCTGACTGCCACCTTTTCAATACCGACTTACTCGGAGTGAGTGAGTCAGTAGATCACATGTTTAGTCTCCGTGAGAAATGAAACAGAAATCTTTTGAGAGATTCTGAGTGGCTTGGGAGGGTTGTGCATTGCATCACTGGGTCCATGATGTCGTTTTCAATGTCAGCAATCAACTTGTGATTCTGACAGCATATGTATTGACCCGGTTTCTGCCTTAAGTGTATGGAGGGCTTCTTTCTTTACACCCTTTATCTGTACAATTCTTTTTCATTCCTCAACCCCTTCAGTGCTTACCGAGACTTCATGACTAGCACCTTGTTGGGTATATTCCAGTACTAGCTCCATCTCAGTCGGCACTATTCCCTTGTTCTCACATTTACTCCTTTTAATCATACCTAAGGACTTCTGTACTAACTAGTGGATTATCCCTGGGTAGATCCCTCCGGTTCTGGCAGGATCATAGGAACGAGTACCTAACCTTACCATCCTTATAACTTCGATAAAAGTAAATACATGGTCAGTCTTTTGGTACAGTTCACCTTGCCATAAAATCACTGTTGAAAAACTCAATCAGGTACTTATGATATAACTATTAAAGTGTTTAGTACACGATTGTTTTTTCTTTTCAGAAAAGCTCCCCCTTAACATGTGCATCGGTATTCGAAAATGTTTAGCACATGGGGGCGGAGAATACACCCTGAGAAATATGATCACATTACATATTTTAATCACATTTTCTCCCCTTATCAAAAATTTCAAATCATTTGACATTTTGGATATCAATTGATTTAAATATGTTAAAAAAATTGGGAGAAAAGTATGCCTACTATTCACAAGCCGTGTTTGGAACATATTAATGCTCCCCCTTAATCGTTGAGGGTATGTGTTAGTGTTAGATATGATAATTTTGAAAGATTTTTTTGTTAAACTCAAAAACCTGGTATTTTGAGTTTAATGAAAAACTCATGAAACATTCATGGACTGACACATAACATCTAATCCCATAATACTTATAATGTACGAGATGTATGTTACATTACCGATGATATTGACCTTTATGCTGGAATGATAAAATCATTCACTTCTCTTGATTAGACAGTAGCCAATATCTCTGAGCCTTCCACTAATGAAGCATTCGAGATTTCTGAAGTTTCTTCAGATCTTTAACTTTCTACCAAATATCTCGATGAACTGTAGGTTTTTGTAGTGGAGGTGGTGGTGGTTGAAGTGTTGATGTTGTATCAGTTGTCTTTGTAACGCTAGAAGGAACATCAGTAGTGAAAGAGCTGCTAGTTCATTTGATTGAGAGTCAAATTGTACGGAGTGATTTTCATACAACACTTTTACCACGTGGTTAACACAAATTATTTTGAAGAAACAATTAGATAAATTATGTTGAGTTATCCAATTTGGATGACTTCTCTCCGAATTAAGAAAATTGCACTGTGAAGTTACATTTATCCCAAATTGCATGGATATTAAAGTAATCCATTCACGAGTAATATTAATTACCCATTGTTAGGAACAGTTGTCTTTTGAGACGCAATCTTTTCTTCAAATATGAGAACGGGTTGTTACAATTTGAGTAATTGCAAACCATTTTGTAATTCTAAATGACTTTAAAATATTTACCAAGTTATTTTTATGTACTTATGTGCAAAGAATACAAGACGGACATCTTATTTATCATCCTCTCCGTCTTGAAGGCCAGTTTGGGGTTTCACGGTTAAACTCTTCATCCCAAGTCATGGGAGTAGAAATTCGAAACGCTCTCTTGGTAAAGCTTTTGTGAGGATATCTTTCGCAGTTGATAGTTTGTTTAACAATAAGTAGGTTCACCACTCATTTTCCCACTTGACTCTCGAATGAAATGGTGTATATGTCGATGTGCTTAGATCCCGTGAGTGCTGAGACATTGTTGCAGATTAGAGCAATGGCACTTTTGTTATCACAAAACAGAGGAATCTTATTGAACAGAAAGCCATAGTCTTTTAGCTAAGATCTCATCCAAGGGATTTGAGCACTACATCTAGGACATTGCAATGTATTCCGCCTCTGTTGTTAAGATGGCCGTGCTTCTTTGCTTCTTTTGATGACAAGCTAGCCAAATCTATCTCCAAGAAACTGAGCACTTGCCCGACGTACTCTTCTCGAATCCTGGACATCATCGCATGATCTGCATCTGCATAAGATGTGTGTTAGTGACATAGCATTGTCCTTCGGAACCAAAGGTCCTATGTTATATGGTTCTTTTAGGTACCGATAGATACGTTTGATTTTTTTTTTTTTGTTCAAGGTGCTTCTTGGTAGGCTTAGCTTGATATCTAGCACACATGCAACACTTGAATACAGGTGGGGTCTATGAGTGATGGTACATAAGGGAGCTAACCATTCCTCTAAATCGAGTTTGGTTAACTGGAATCCCTAATAGATCCTCGTCTAGTTTTAATCGATCCACCATGGTGTATCGACAAGGTCTATAAGATCCATTCCATATTTCTTTAAGGTTTCGAGGGCATATTTTGCTTGGTTAATGAAGATGCCTCCGGGACATTGAGAAATTTGTAAGCCTAATAAAAACCTCAGTTGTCCCATCATCGACATTTGAAATTTAGAGCTCATCTCTTTTGAAAATATGTTACACGCATTATGATCAGTTAAGGCAAAAATGATATTATCTACGTATATTTGAACGAGAAGGATATGTTTGCCTGATTTGCGTGTGAATAACGTAGGGTCCGCGACACCCTTGAAGAAATTGTTGGCCAAAAGGAACTTTGATAGTGTGTCATACCAGCCCTTGAGACCTGCCTTTAAACCAATAAATAGCATTCTTCAAACATGGACGTGAGTAGGGTAATCTGGGGTCCTCAAAGCTTCTGGTTGACTAGCAATTACAGAGATCTGAAGATTGGGTTTATTTGCTTCTTTTGAAGATCCAAGACATGATAACACTTTCCAATCGGCACCCTGACATTAAATTTGAAAAACACTCTCCCCTCCTCAATTGATGACCCGTTTTCTATTAAAAGAGTTGTAGTCATTGATTGAGTGTCAAATTGATCGGATTGATTTCCAAACAACACGTTTACCACCATGGTTAACACAAATAATTTTGAAGAATCAATTAAGAAAAATTATTTGGTTATCAAACAGGAAGACTTCTCTTCCGAATTAAGAAAAATACACTGAAACGTACATTAATCCTAAGTTGCATGGATATAAAGTAATCCATGCTCGAGCAAAATTAATTACCCGTTGTTAGGAACAGCTGTCTGTAAGACGACAATCTTTTCTTCGAATGAGAACCGGGTTGCAATCTGAAGTAATTGCAAACCATTGTCATGAGTTCAAAACTTTGAATGTTTTGTTAGAGTAGCTCAAGACTGAAAAGACTTCTCTTTTCGTTACTAAGGAAAAATGCACTGAGACGTGTATATTCCTTTACGATAAGGCTCGGGTTATGTACGGAAATGTACATAAGCCATTTCTTCATCATCTGCTTTCCACTCATGAATGTTCACTATCCACATCTGCTTCCCACTCAAGAATTAGCTTTTCCTCATCAGGAACCCCTGGCTTAGAGCCAGTTCCTTCACTTGAGGCTCCAGAGATGACTATGGACTCATTAGGAACCCTGGTATATTTCTAGTTCCTTCATTTGAGCCTCTAGTTCCAGGCTGTCTCTTGCTCGTTTTCTTGCTTTCCATGAGTGCTTTCATTATGTCAGCAGCTGTTTCATACACATTAAGAGACCAAGTTTAACCGTGTTGATCATATTAGATTCACTATTCTCCCCTTCAAAAATTGCATATGTGATTGCCATTTTTGATCTAGTGAATTAGAATACCAGCTGATGTACGTTGATCCACTTAACAACTGAACGAGCATGGAAAAATATGAAACTTGTTGATGAGAATGATCAAGAACAAGAAGATTTCTCTTCTTTTGAAGATAAATCGTACTGAAGCGTACACCTTTCTTATCTTTAAGGAACGGGGCCTGAAGAGATGCCAGCAGACGCCTTTGTGACATTTGATAAACGAGGTTTGAACTGATTTGATCAAACGTCATTAAGCTTTGAAGAACGAGGCCTGAACCGATTTGTCCAAACATCTTTAGACAATGAAGACTGAGGCTTGAACTGCTATGTTCAAACATCATTTGATGAAGAACGAGGCTTGAACTGATTTGTCCAACCGTCATTTGTTTTGAACAGCCTGAGTCCAGATACCAAAGGATAATCTGTACCACCTGCATTTGAAAACAGTCAAATTTGGAGAGTTTGGAATTTCGGATCCCCAATTAATGTTGGGGTCCTGTTGGTTAGCTGAGATAGTAGTACATGTCATAGGAAGCCTAGTTAAAGGGCACATATCTCCTAAGGCAAATTTCTTTCTTGTGGGTCTCCATTGATAACCACAATTAAGTTTTCCTAAGGTGAATTTATTTCCTGTGGGTCTCCATTGATAACCAACATTAGCCAATAGTTTCCTAGTTGCTTTCCAAACCCGCTTGGTCTTGTTCAAACTGTTATCAGACAGTTTGCCTTTTGGTTTCCAAATCTGCTTTCCATTATTCAAGAAAGTTTTAACAGTGGGGGTTCCATTCACATACTTCAAAATATTAACAACACACATTTCATGATTTGCGGAATTCAAACATTTGTTACACGTTTTGCACACAGATTCAGAATTTGAATTAATTACAACACGCTTAGAGCTAATGCTAGAATCAACTCGATTCACTTTTGTCCAAACAGACTTATTTGTCCTAGGGTGGTCTTCTACTTTCTTCTTATTCACACTCTTAGCTGGCAGGATCCTATCGTGCTTTGTATTGCTTCTAGGCTTTGATCCGCTCACTCCAGTGGAACTACTTACTCCTGTAGAAGGAATCATAGTGACTTTAGACTGATGAACTTTCTATGGCCTTACTTGTTTCTGTGTGTCATTAATTGACATTCTGCATGTATTATTAAAAGTAACTTGCTTTCGCCTAATTAAAGGGATAAAGGCAGCAACCTTGTTATCTCTTTCCTTGAATTCTTTCGGGCAAGTGCCAATAACATATTCTACCAATTCCTGAGAAAGCTTAGTATATTTACAAGCAGAATTAAGTGATGTATCTAGCGGTTTAACAACTCTAGCTTCCTCTACAATCTCCCTAACTGTTTCTACACTCTCCTTAAGATGGTTTATATAGTCTAAATGAGCACTCCTATTGTTCTTAAGGCGAGGAGGGGTTAGTTCTACATCTATGGCATACATACCAGGAGCAAGAACTTTTGTTTTGACAGAACTTCTAGTGACAACTTTCAAATTGCCTTCTAATTGAGCCTTTAGATCCTCAATCTGTGTTAACAAGGAAGATGTCTTTTCATTTGTGCTAGCACGCGTAATCGTAATAGACTCAAACATTTCCTTGTAATGCTGCTTAACCTTTTCTATTTCTGCTCTAAAACGTTCGTTTTGTTCAAGAAGATCAGTGACATCTTTAGCATTATAAGGTTCACAACTTCTGTCATTCATTTTAGAGACTAGAACTTTCAAGTCTCTAATCACGTTGTCTTTTTCTTGAATATGATGTTCCAGATTCTTGATCTTAAAGAATGAGTTAAAATCAGGAGCTTCCTGTGATGCTTGTGATTTTTTATTATCAAAACTTTCTTGAAGATGTTGATACTTTAATTGCAAATTTAGGTATTCCCTTTCAAGTTTTGAAATATGTTTTGACTCATTATGAACTTTAGACATCTCAGCTTCAAGATCTAGACAACGTGATTTTTCCACATCATACAACAGTTGATTCGACAAACAATTAGCAATCAGATTCTCATTTTCAATGAGAAGGTTTTTCTTTACAATTTCAGCACATTGCTTGTCCACGACATTCTGATCCACCTCATCTGACATTTGATCAAAAATTTCTTCCATTACTTTAACTTCTTTAAAGAGAGCCGTTTGAACTCCTGCAAAGTGTTCTTTAAGAGTTTTGAAAAATGGAATAACTTCAGTGAGGTAACATCTTTTTGTTTGCTCAAAACCTCTTTCCCCTTCTGTAACACCTGTTGGGGTGATTCTCTTTTTGCAAGTTTTGTCAAATTCCGTAAAAAGTTATGTGAGTACATAAAGATTAATCTTCACTTGACTTTTTGTTGGAAGAACTCTGGGGACAAGCTTGACAGGAGTATTGGGTGGATACACTGTCAATGCTAAAAGTGGTTTTGGAACTGAGGTCTCAGCCTTTTTCCTGTCATTTTCGTCTTTGGACCAAAATATCTGTTCAGGGGTCAAATCTCTTTGTGGAGCAAAGGTTGCAAGAAGGTTCTCTTTCGAGTAATCTGGGGGGGGCAATCCTAACTTTATTTTCCACACATAGAGGGCTTTTCATTTTCTCCATCATTCTTTTCCTAGTTATCTCAGCTATATCACGAGTATCCTCTGAGTCATGCACAACAGGACGTGCATGATTGGTCATGACTAATTCATGACCATTATAGAGGGCAGGTTGAACTTGCTTTGCACGGGTGAGACATAAGGGATTTTTGTAGCCTATTGCCACCTTTTTCTTTTCATCATAAAACGGTTGTGGTCTACATAACATGTGTACCGTTTGAACAGACTAATCTTGTTTGAATAATCTATCTTCAATCTTGTCTTTTAGTTTTTTCATATCAAAAAACTCTTCAAGATGTTTATCTTCTTTTTGTTTAAAATCCTTTTTCAAAATGATTGCTTCTTCCCTCACTGTCTTATGATGGTTAAGGGTAGACCGAAGTTGTAATTGTGCTGAATGAAGTTCAGATTTTAAAGAAGTTTCTTTTCGATTTCGGTCAGAGGTAATTATCCTCATTTGTTCATCAATATTTCATTCTCTATCAGTTAATTCAAACTTAGCCCGTTGTTCATACATCCCGACCAGTTCCTTATATCTCGCAAGTTCAGAAGTCACTGAGTCATTAACTACTATATCCTGCTTATTTACTGACATACTTTGGACACCCTGTTCATGCATTTCATCAAGAATTAACATCAATGCATCATTTTGTACAGAAGATACATTACATTATACAACATGTTCTTTGTTGTCTTCCACATACTGATCATACGGAATAATATTACTATCACTCGTATAGTCAGCATCAGAGTCAACAACGTAGTTGTGTTGTACATCGCTCTGCATCTCATGAACTTCATGATACTTATCTTCACAATCTGAATAGTATTCACGATCTTGTACCTCAGATGGAATATTCGAGTCATATGATGGCCTGACTTCTTCAGATGTGAGATTTGCCATGAACATGGTTTGAGTAGTAGGAGCCTCATCAATATCAGATTCGAATGCATCACATTGATCAGCTTCAAAGACATGGTCCACATTGAGTGCCAAATCATCCACATCATCATCAAAATTGGTGACCTATTCTCCTGCAAGAAACAACAACTGCTCTTCATCCAGAACAGCACCATTCTCATGAGCATTCATAAGCAGCATCTTGTCTTTGAAGTAGTCTGAATCCTGAGGACGCTTTGGTTGTGGACATTCTCGTGCTATGTGCCCGATTCCTTTGCAGTTGTAGCACACAATGGGTTTAGCTTGACCCAGATTCACATTGCCATCTCTGTGCTGACCTCCCTCATTCCCAGTTCCAACAACTCCTCTTGCATTGTTCCTCTGAAATGGTCTTCCTTGATTATTCACATTGTATCTACCTCGTACATCCTGAACAACAACTCTGCCGTCTTGAACTGTAGCATTGTTTCTTGCGTTTGAGGAAGTTCTGAGTTAATTATTCGTTTGAGGAAGATGTGATTTGTACGATTAAGTGAGGAGGGTAAGTGTGTTGGTTAGACTTTCGATCAAGTTGTCAGTTGAAGTGCTTCCTGAGTCCAGTTGAAAGTTATCAACAAGTGATGGTTGATTTGAGGATTGTGGAGACTCAGATGATTGTGTTGGATATTTCTGATTTGATGCATTAGACACTAGTGCCAAAGGGTCATTAGTTAATTAACTGAACCTTTCCATCATCATTCTGTTCTCATTAGCATGTACCTCATGTTGCTTCAAATAGGCATACAACTGATCAAAGTTAGACTCTTTCAAACCTCTAACTAGTTTGACTTCTGTTATGAATCTACTCCATTCAGGTAACATGTTGTTCACAAACTTAGAGTTAAGCTGCATTCTGGGCATGGTCATCTTAATGTTTCTCATGTCGTTAATGAGCTTTGTAAACCTGACATAGTATACATGAATGGTTTCACTTTTGATTTGGCAGAAGTGTTCAAATTCATCGTATATTTGAGATTCCCGGTCATCCTTTATCAACTCAGAGCCTTCCAGAATCATCTTCACATTGTCCCAAATGTCTTTGGCGTTAGTAAAGTGGTTGATGAGTAAGTAGATGTCTTTTGGTATACCTTAAAGTAGGATATTCGTTGCACAAATGTCAGCTTTATACCTTTCCTTATCTTGAGCTGAAAGGTCGGTAAAGACTCTAGCACGTATTGGACCTTGTTGAAATGCACCCTCGGTTCCTGCAACAATAATATCTAAGACCGTTCCTATTTGAAATGGACCTTCAGTAATCGACTTCATAATGTTCTCTCCATTACCTTTTCCCAAACAATACAGACGAATCCGTTGTTGCCAAGATTCAAAGTCTGTTTTATCAAGCATTGGTGGGCGTGTATCGGAATCGGCATACTGGATATCTTCTAACATATTAGACATCTTGATTTATAGTTTACGGGATTTTACAAGTCTAAGATTTAAACCGTTAAAAGATTTAACGGGATTTTACAAAATCACTAGAAAAACTGCAAATGAATAATCGTTTGTTGTTAAGGTTTGTTTGGTGTTTGATTAATGTCCTTTACATCCTTGGTATATTGTTTGTTTTGATGTTTTGATTATATTAAACGTTTATCGATTAAAGTCCAAAGTCTAAAGTTTACTATGTTTAATATTCCTTAAAACATGAGCAAACCGCCTCTAAGAAAGTCACCAAACCGCCTTGGATTGAAAGGCAAACCGTCGTGAATAACTAGAGTAAACCGCCGCCAATAATAAGTTAACTCGCCGGCTAATTAATTAATCAAACCGCTGGACTAATAGGAAACTCGCCGTATAAGAGTAACTCGCCGTTAAGTGTTCCACTAACTCGCCGCCTATAGTTTATCAACTCTCCGCCTATTATTTTAAGCAAACCGCTGGTGTTTATGTCAACTCGCCTTGTAAACAAGTAACTCGCCGCCTAGTTTTAACAACTCGCCGCCTAGAACATTTACTTAACTCGTCGTGTGTTTTGAATTTGGGTAGAGTAACGATTGTATTTGCTCAATATAATATTCAACTCGCCACCTAGAATGACAAAGCGCCACAATACAAGGCAAACCTCCGTGTAACAACGCAATCCGTCGCCTACTTTAAATAATATTAAACTTAACTCGCAGTTGACCCAGTCAAACCGCCTTTTACCTTTTCCTAAAAATAAGGATCTTGTCCCCTTTCTATGTCAAACCGCCATCAAGAAACAAGCAACTCGCCACTAAATTATGCAAACCGCCTCCAATTTTTTATTAAAATAGGCAAACCGCCTTTGACTTTTTTTCCTTAATTCCAGGATCTTGTTCCCTATTTGGTCAAACCGCCGGCAAGAAATACAATATAATAAACAACTCTCCACGATGAACACTAGGTCGATTTAAGCAACATCAATCCATTTGAGCTTTTTAACCACGAATCAAAGTTAAAACATGCAATACTATGTGTGTATATTAAGTTTAAACACACCTTATCGCGTATTTCTTTGAGAATCGTCCAAAATAAGGAAACTCTCCACGAAGAACACCTAATAAATTCAAATATTTTTCTCTAGATTTTGAACTTGAGGCATGTGAATCTCTTGTAGGAGCAACAATACTTCTTCCTTAGCATTTATAGCATGAATAACCACAAGATTAACAAACAAAGTAAGCCCAAATAATCTTTTTGAGCCATGGGCTTTTCTAAGCAAAATAAGCCACGAAATTTGCTAATCAACCACAAGAATCAAACACAAATCCACCCTTGAAGCTCTGGTACCAATTGTAGGATCGTTTAATTCATAACACGATGATGATTCTTGTGGCTAGCTAGTTTCTAGAGAGAGAGAGACACATAGAAAGGTTTTTCTAGAGAGAGAAATGTATGTCTAAATGTAAAATGATTATGACTAGCTTGCCTCTTCCAAAGTTGGAAAAGGCTTTTATAGTTCTTACAAAATACCGGGTATTAGTACCCGGCTTAAAACCAAAAGTCATACGATTAACTTATAAACTATGAACTATTATAAACAATAAATATACGGGGTGACCGAGTCTTTTTCTAATATCTAATAGTCCACCACACACAACCCGGTTTAGCGCGTCAAAATGAATCCAATCTTGGAACTGTATAGCACGAGAAAACTCAACCGGAATCTAAATGTGATAAAAAAGATGTAAAACCCCGCAATTTTCATCACTGTAATATCCATCTATTAAATTAGATGCACTGTAATATATATACCACCTTTTTACAGGGATTTTTTTCCTTTATCTTATTATGCAACATAACTTGCATCTCTAAAGTAAATGAGCTCACGCAACCTCAACCAATGCCAACTATATTTATGTTTGCATCATGTAAACATCTTAATATGTCAAGTCTATATATTAATATCATTCTTACCAAGTACATTATTCATTTAATGTACCATTTACAACGTTTTATCAAAACAGACTTTATTTGTTAACATTTGTATCAAAACCCTAATTATATGTAATGAATACATAAAAAATGAATGTGTAAGCCTTAAAGCATGTGTACAAGTATACAATGCACAATATTTGAATCATATTTTCCCTCCAAGTTAATGTACAACTCATTAAAGCTCAATGTATAAATCAATAATGCATGAATTCAAATAAGCTCATTTTTCACCGTTTTTATTCTAGATTTTATACCACCTCTTTAACACAAGGTACAAACAGTTAATGCATGATTCCTAAACCTTAAATCTAAACCCTAAGTCATTCTAAACTCTAATCTCAAACCCTAAACCCTAAACGAAACCCTAAAACCCTAATTTCACTTTAAACCTAAAATTAAACCCTAAACCATAAAACTAAGCCCTAAACCTTAAACCTAAACCCTAAACCTTAATCCTAACACTAATCTTAAAACCTAAACTATCTTAAACCCTAACCCTAACTCAAATTCGAAACCCTAAACCCTAACCCGATACCAAAACCAACCCGACACCCTTTTTATGCATTTTGACCCATTTTTAAGCAACGAAGCACCTCAAGCACATCCATGACACTACCTAGCAGCCACCCTAGCACCTTACAAGTACCTCCCTCACCACCTTGGCCACCAAGTTTAGTCTCATCACCTCCTTGTCACCTATCGCAGTCGTGGCCTCCCATAACCCCCCGCCTCTCTTAGCTATTTTTCTAGGCTTCAATACTCACCCTATACTCCTTCTTAGTCATCAATCTACATCCCTTGAACCCCTATCCAAGTTTTCTTGGCAACCAAGGTGATTTCGAGCCCTATAAATAACCAAACACCCCATTTATTCAATTCACACCTCAAAAACTTATCACCACACAAATGGAGTCTTAACTCAGACCAAGAAGGATTAAGTAAAGTCCCTAAGCTCAGAATAGAAGCCAAGAATCAAGAAAAAGAAGCCTTTGAAGTCGTTACTAGGCGTACGAACCCGAAAACCCCATTTCTAGCTCAAGTAAGCTTAAATCTTGCTTATAATCTATATTAGAATGTTCATAATACTCTTAAGATCATATATAAACTCTTGTTTGAAGCTTTGAATCCTCAAACCTATGTGTTTTTGGTAAAAACCATAAAAACGGCCCATTTTGATTTTCTAACTAACGAATCCTTTTTCTAAACTTTTGCAAGCAGAGAAAGAACGGGTGTAGGTACAACAAAGTTTGGTAGACAGCAAATACACATGGCTTGCAGTGCAAAAGAGGGCTAAACCATGCTATCTTCTTCATACAAAACCCGTAGAAATTATTATGTTTTTGTTTCATTTAGCTGTGTTAAGTCATTGAAGTGGTAAGTCTTTAAATTTGTGTTCTGTTAAATACTCTAGTAGTCTATTTTTACGTAAAATAATAGTTAGCTTTAATGCAACAAAAAGGAAATTCGTTAACTAATGTTTATAGGTTACCTTATATTTAAATCTTTAATGACAAAAGTCGTTTGCTCTTTGTTTTCAGCGTAGGCTTAAAAATACACAAATATTGCTAAACTAGACTTATGTCAAATATTTGGTTCATCGATGTGACTGCTCTCATGGATAAACTTTCAAAAAGATAACCATACAAGGGAGACACAACGAAACAGTATGCTCATCTCTTTCACGTGTTCTTTCATAATGCTACTAGGCCCTGGGCGAGTTGAGTGGGATTAGGAGTGGACATGTAGAAATTAAGTCAGGTTTAAAATTTCGACTTAAGTTCTCTCTTATTTTGACCTCAACGTTAAGATATGGTTGTTTATTAGGTGTCGGGTCAATGGTTTTATGGGTTGAAGCTCCTACTTGACACAAATTCATTTAAAACTAAGGCCAATCCTTGCCACAAATTTAGTTTATAAGGTGTGTTTTTAATGGCTGGATGTGCCATAATGGATTTAAGAGTAATTAGTGTCACTTTTTATGGAATTGCCTCAAATGTAAAATTGTATTTTTGTCAAATATCATAGTACAGCTGAGCTCTCAGCCAAAAATCAATCAAACTTAAAAGTTATGTTGTAGACAAGAAACTTTTACATGGCACATAACAACCTTTACATACTACTTTAATCCTTTTGGGCTTTGGCCATTCTTATCTCCATAATGGATTTATACTCTCACTCTGGTATTTTTTTTACTTGCAAATTTGTAGTATGAACAATAGTTATGTTGCTGCAAGTGTTTCACATTGCTTTTCAAAACATGTAAAAGAGTCAAACTAGATGGTCAATACCGAATATTCGACTAACGGATGATTCGAGGATTACTATCACATTAGGCGATTAAATCTTATCGAAATTTAAATGGTAGACATGCTAATAACATAAGTGATAGGTTGGTATCTAATACGCAGCTGATGATTGTGGAAATTATATCATAAATTTGTTTAAAGGAACTTTAGAATCGTTAGACATCTTCTTTAGAAAGTGATGTCATTGGTTTTTGAGTGATGTACTATAAGATTAGGTTCTGTTATTTTTTGCTTCATCTTTCTTATATAGGTTTCATGATTTTAGGTTTATTTGTAATTTATTGAGAGCCAAAACGGACAAGTTAAATGATGCAATTTTATCATAACAATAAGTCATTAGTTTTGTGTTCCTGTTTCTAATGCCTAACTTTGATTAGTGAAAGTTCAACATGTTTATAAAAGTTAAAATGATGCAGTTTTATCCTATATATTTTGCACAAATGCTCACGTAGTAAGAAAAAATTATACTCTTCGTTTATGGGACTGCACTAGCTATTCGCAAGTGACTTGCTTACAATGTACAAGAGATATATGGTTACTTGAGTACATATGGTTTTACTTCTGCTCACTTATAAAAATTGGAGGTGATTAATTGGCTATGTAAGATATCTCAACAAGAAAGACATAATTTTTTAATATAAAAGGTTTGAGATGTGTTGATTCAAAGGTATGCATTGAGGAATTGTTAACGAAAAATGAGCTGGGCTTCAATTTGCCACATGAATCAGATATGAACATCCTACAGGGCTTACCTAGACTGCCAACACGGAATGAAGTACCCTCAGTACGTCATTCCTTTATAGTATTTTATATTGATGAAAGTTTTTAATACATTTTAGGAGTTTTTTAGTAATTAAATATGCGTGTTACCTATACATTCTTGCATTCTTTGCTTTTTAAGTCAATCCGAGTATAACTTACAACACAGTCTTTTTGAATTATACGAGTAGTCTTTTAAAGTCATTACTTATTTTCAAAGTCAAATTAAGACTTCTGAATAGATTTCAAGCAATGCTTAAGGGTAAAATTATTATTAATCACGTATAGTGATTTAAAAAATATAATAAACTGAATTTGTTTCAGATCTAAAATTGCGTGCCCATGCTCCTTTACGTCTCTAAATTTAAGAATAATCAAAATAAAAATGATAAAACCTATAAGCATACGTCGAACAAATCTTCTATCTAGTAAAGGAAAACTCAAAGTGGGGACTTTCGTATTTCTGAAAAAAAGATTGTTTCCTTATTAGGAAAGATTCTTTTAATTATTATTATTAAAATAAAGTATTTTTTATTATAAAGACTAAATATTTCCTGATTTGGGAAAAAAAAATTATAAATTCGTTTTTTACGTATTATTATGGGTAAAGGCCATTTATTACCAACTTACTTTTCCATTTGTACCGTAATGACCAACTTACTATTTTTTTTACACATTACACCAACGAACTTGTTTGTTTTGTGATAATGTTACCCATATGACCGGCTAAATTTCCACGTCATTAATTTAATTTTTTTTTTCCAAATGTGCTAATACACTCCACCTTGGCACTTAGGGTAAAGGTCATTTATTACCAACCTACTTTCTCATTTGTACCGTAATGACCAACTTACTTTTTTTCGTACTCATTACACCCACGTACATTCAAATATTGTTCGACATCATCAATATGACCATAAAATGACTATAAAATGACTATATTACCCTTGTCTTCTTTAAGAAAAAATAAAAAAGTTAAAACTTTTTTACTTTTTACTTCGAATTTTTTTTACTTTTTTATTTTTTTCTTAACTTTAAAAAAAAATCTAATTTTTTTTCGTAGAAAAAAATTAACTTTTTTTTGAAAAAAAATTAAAATTTTGAAAAGTACGAAAAAATTTAAAATTTTAAAAAAAAATTAAGATTTTAAAAAGTGCGAATTTTTTTTAATTTTTTTAAATTTTTTTTAAATTTTTTATTAAAAATAACGTAAAAAAATATTTTTTAAATTTTTTGGTAAAAATATTTAAATTTGTTAAAGTACTTTTAAAAAAATTAAGATTTAAAAAAATTATGATTGTAAATATGTTAAAGAAGACACGGGTAATATAGTCATTTTATGGTAATATTGGTGATATCGAACAAAATTTGAATGTACGTGGGTGTAGTGAGTACGAAAAAAGTAAGTTGGTCATTACGGTACAAATGAGAAAGTATGTTGGTAATAAATGGCCTTTACCCTAAACTATTTTTGCCAGCGTGGAACGTATATGCCAGCGTGTCGGTAACAAGTTGTGATATTGGTGATGTCAAACAAAATTTGAAAATAAATTGGTGTAATGTGTATAAAAAAAAGTAAGTTGGTCATTACGGTACAAATGAAAAAGTAAGTTGGTAATAAACGGCCTTTACCCTATTATTATAGGATGAAATCTTAACATAAAATTATACGTGTCCAAAATCAAAAGAAAAAAAACTTGCAAAATACGGGTGTGTTTTTTGCAAACATACGTACCTCAATATTACAAACTTCAAGGACCAAATAGAAAACATACAGATTCTGGCCCGCATACTACCACCAAATAAAGAGAAATGCTACACTCACAAAGAGTTTACAAAAAATAATCCACATAATGACTTGGCAATGGCTTTGGTCCAATCACATTGCTTCATAATCTTTCATTTTACCTTTTTACTATCCATGCTTAATTCATTTTAAGGATATATTTTTGTAAGAATTTTGTGGATCTCCCAAATAAAGAGTTAAGATCAATATAGACCTAACATTTGTCATAGACCCAATGAACCAATCCTAGCCACTCATTTTTTTATCATAAATAAAAAAAATCTATTTTTCATCTTTTTTTAAAATAAAATATCTTACAAACTAAATGATCTTACAAACGTAAATCTGTCACACGACAAAAAATACACCATCGCGACGAGTATTTTTTTATCTTTCATTAGACTACTGGTGGACACGATATACTGTTCCGGAAACTTTTTTTTTTGTTCGGATTTTTTTTTTTTCAGTCACGAATTAACGCAAATCCCAAAAATATATGATTCGTATAACAATCATATATGATTCTTATAAACGGGACATATATGATTTCATAAAATCATATATGATTTTCATAAAAATCATATTGATTTGGATTTCCGACAAAACTTTTGTCCAATTTTTGTTTCAGTCAACGATGATTGCGAAAATCTTATAAAACGTAGACGAAATCATATATTATTCAACACAACGAATCATATATTATTCGTACAACTAATCATATATGATTTCATAAATCATATATGATGTTAATTAAAAATCTTATAATTACTTCTTCATAAAATCATAAAAAAAAAGTTCTTTCGAAAGTACATATTGTCCGCCCCTCTTATAAAAAGATTAATTTAATTTGCTCGACGCGATTGGTAAATGTTTTGTTTTGCGGTAAAACGATTAACGTGTGGGGGGGGGAGATATGTTAATTTTTAAAAAAGATGTGGAAAGTGAGTTTTTTTATTTTTATAAAAAAATGAGTGGCTATGATTGGTTCATTGGGTCTATGACAAATGTTGGGTATATATTGAACTTTTGGCCCAAATAAAACCCCAAAACACACATTCCAACCAAAAAACCCAATCACAACCTCACATTCATCTTTTACAACCTTCATTCCAATTCTCAAATCAATCACACAAATCTTAATTTTTAATCGGCAATTATCCACTGGGAATCAACCGCGGCGGCGACAGTGGCAAATTATTACGGAAACACGAACCCTAATTTTAATCAGCAGAGAAACTTTTAACAACAACAACAGGTTCATGAGCAGCAACAACAGTGGCTGAGAAGGAGTCATTCGAGTGGTGCGACTAAATTCGAAAAAAACCATGCATTCTGAAATCGATTCAATGTATGTTTTGCTGGTTTAAAGTGAGATTTTGTTTAGTTATCGTATTGATTGTTGAACTATGGTTTTAGTTGGGTTTTAGGGTGGATAATGTTATTCTAATGATTAGTCTTATGTTTAAAGATTCATACTCTGGTTTTTGTAGATTTCAAGTAGGTCTGCTGCGACTTCTTTAGTAAAACCAGGAACGAACTCATGGATTTTTTTAGTTGTAAAAAGAGTTGACTTGGGTTTGAATTGGTGTGAAGTTTAGTGTTGGTTTATAATCCAAAAGGTAATACAATAGTGAATAATATTTAAATATTTATTTTATTAGTAGCATGTTTTATTGCACAAAATACTGAAATTGGGGGTGAGGTGGTTGTCAAGAAGTTAAATGCAAGCTAATAGGAGACGGATACATTGCGATGACCGACAAATATGAAAAGTTGCTAGAGTATGGAGTTATGGATCTAGCAAACGTGACTAGATGTGTTGTGCAGAATTCATCTCCAATTGCTAGATTGGTGCTGCTGATCACAAGGTCTAGCTGTAAAAACATAAAAGAGATGTGAGTTGTGTTTTGTTACAAATTTAACTAAGTTAGAATAAATATGGCTTGCAATCTGACTGAGTATGAAATGATTTACTTGAAATTAGTCTCCGTGAGTAAAATGTCAGTTTTATGGTTTTAAATAACAAAGTTGTAATGGGTTACTGATTTTGAGTCCTATAGGTTTTGGTTTGACGCCTTATAGGTTGATAACAATGAGTAAGTGCCGTGGAAGAGTATATTTATGTAATTTTTGTGAGTTGTTGGCGGACGACTTTTTAGGGGTGGAGATAGCTCAGCTGATATGTGCAGGTTATTGGATATTGATGATGTATACACGGGGTGCTATACTTCAAAGTTGCATCATGAAGGATTAAAAGGTTAGCTATTTTTAATTTTTGTAAATTGTCACTGTATGTTTAAATCTCAGTTTAACCAATCTTAGCATAGAGTTCTGTAAATATAGTCTTTATTAGTTTTAGTATACTAAAGTATAAGAGGTTGATTGTTCGTTTATTTGTGACCTGGATATCGAATGATTAGATAAATCGTTATTTAAGCATAATGCCAAACATAACTTTATATTGAGAATATGGAATTCTACTAATCGACATCTTAGGCAGAGTTATGAATCATTGTAATGGTAAAAATAATGTACTGTAATAACTTGCATTTGCAAGACAAACTTGTCATGGATTATAAACTTTTTATTTATGATGAAAATAGATTATACGAGTAATTAATTGCAAGGTTCTAAAAGTGTTTCTAGGTGAATTAATAAATAGTAACACAATACCCTGCTGTTCCAATTCTAATTCGAAATCTGAATAAAAAATCGAGGGATCTTAATATTAATTGAAGAAAATATGTTTTAAAATAGTTTTTGTTGCAGTGATTTCGAATACAATCTTTAAAAGTTTTAATTATGGAATAACAAAAACTCATTCAATGGCCTAAAGGTGTGATTTTTTATACCAAATCTCTTGATTTTGTTTTAAACTGATATAGGGGTTTTAGTTATAATCCAAAAGGATTTGTGTTATGTTTTTCAATTTGGGGAAAAATTAGGGTTTTTGATTGAAGCTCTGATTTGATTAATGAACATCAGAGAGTAAAAGGATTTGTGGCTCTGAATTGGTTATTAAATCTGCACACATGTTTGGTTTTGTCTTTGATTTTATGATTTTTAGGGTTTTAATTGTAGCTCTAATAATTTTTTTAATCCCTATAACTGTTGATTTTTACATGTGTTTTGGGTTATGTGTTCAGTTTTGTGTTTAAGCCTCAATACATTATTTATTAGTTTTGGGGACGGGTTTATGTGGTAACTTACGTTAATATGTTAGTGTCATTAAGTGAGACAATTCTTTCATTGTAATGCGGTTTATATTGTCTGTAATCTCTCTCCATATTAGGAATGAAAACAGAGAAAAAACGTGGAAATTCGGATGAGAATCGATCACGTTTACATATTTATCGAAGTTCAAAAGAAGTTCATATGAAGCCCCATGATACCGGAAGAAACGAGTAATTTTGGAAACTTCTCTTCATCCCAACGCCCTAAATATGGTCTTATTTGATCTCAAGTAGAGGTGAAAAAATGGGTTGGTCAAGTGAGTTGGGTTATGAGTCCAAACAAGTAATCTTCAATACGGGTCAAATGGTAATTTTGGTGCGAGCCAAAACGGGTAATTTTGGATGCATTTTATCGTGACTAAAGAAATGTTTCTATTTTCGATTATTCCTTTGTTCATGTATGCTTTAATGATTATTTGTTTAGGAATTGCTTATTGCACTTTTTCCCCTAAGTCTGATACTATAACCGCATATGAGTAATTAGGAGTTTCGGATCCATCATCGAATCTTCATTTATTCTGACACTACATAAAAGAAAATCCAACTTAGCCAAAGATAGAACACAATACAAAGTTTGATCCTTACCAGTCGAGGTAAAAATAGAACTCGCGCAATATGAAATTTTGCTCACACCTCCAAATTGTGTCACTACCATAAGTCCAATTCCATCCTAAAACAAATTGTCACTAGGCTTAAATATGGATGCGCTATGTAATGTTGTAAGGGGGAAGAATGACAATGAGAGATTTGGCAAATTTTGGCTGGAACAAATCAAAGAGAGATCCATTTATAGGCACGTGTTCTTTGAGCCAGATTGGGTTGAGAAGGTTGAAATATTGTCAAATTGTCATTTTTGTGATATCTTTATGTAATTGCAGATGCTCATTTTGTCAGATCTTTACGTAACTGCTATGAACCTCTACTTATGTTTTCTTACTTCCATTAATTCTTTGTGCAGCAATTCCAGATTGCATAGTTCTGTTGTTGACGATGATGGCACTTTGTTAAGGTCTAAGTTAATTGCTCTCATTTCTTATTTATGATCAGTGTTGTAAATATCGCTCGGCGGTACCTCGGCGGTCGACCACCTTTAAGCGATAAATCGGTCTTGGCGGCGATTTATCGGTTTCTTGGCGGAGACCCTTAATTATAAGGGAATTTATTTAACAAAAATAATTTATATATTTTTATAAAATTTATTAGTCTTTTTTATATTTTTTAGTTATATATATGTTAGTAGAAATTTATATTATGCGTAATTTTGGTTAAGTTTTAACTAAAGCCCACTTAATTTTATGTTGGGCCAGTTAGTGGGCTAAACAAATGATATTTTCTACTTAATATAGTCTTTCTATGAAAATTAAAGGCCCAAGCACATAAAAACTTTAGCCCAATACACCTTTACCCTAAATTTAACCTACTCTTTTATACATACGCCTACAACAGCCACTTCTTCTTCTTCTTAATGATAAAACACCACTTCTTCTTCTTCATAAACCCTGCAACAGCCATATGTCGACCCATTTATAAATCATCACACACAAATACCGCCCCCCTTTCTTCTCCTTCATCTTCTCCCTCCCTTTCTGCAACTTATTCATCGGAAAACATCACAAAAACCAGAAAATCATCGACCAAAAATCCGCAGATCTGTTGACCGCCGTTGACCTAGGCGGCCGAATTTGACCGCCAAGCACCGATTTTGACCGATATTGACCAAAACCGATTTTTTGTCCGATTAGTGAAAAAACGTATCGGTTGACCCCCGATAAGCGATATATCAGTGATATATCGGCCGCCAAGGCCGATATTTACAACACTGTTTATGATTATTTATTCATCAACTTTTTCATATGCACATGCTCGAGTCAATACTGCCCATTATTATAAAAAAGTTAAACGGTTATAAAAACTTATTTTTGGGTTAGTTAATGTACAAAATATTTTCAGGAGGAGTCTTGGTATTCGTTAAATAGATTAAGTTAAGAGGGTGTTTGGGATTGTGCTATGGAACTTACTTTCTGATTAGTGAGTTTACAAAGCAAATAGTCAGAAACACTTTTTGGTAAACCATTGCAAAGAAGTGTTTATCTGCTATTTTTTGAGAGAAAACTCAGTTTTAACACACAAGAGTGACAGTTAATGTGTATCTTTTAGATGGTTTGTATTTTATTAGAATGCGGCATTAATAAAACAAGACGATAGATAATTAGGTTTTGATTTATTGTTGTATAGCAAGTGAAGAGAAAGCTTAGAACATCCTACAATGAAGTTCCATCTGATGAGTGAGGAACATTTGCTAATACTACTAAGCATAATAGTCCTCTTCATACTTCCGTGTCTGCCAAACGGGGAACGGTAAATGGATGTTTGGAATGTGGAAAGAACAAGTCTACTCCTCATGTTGTTTCAAATACCAGTGAGGCATAAGAAGTCTTCTCTCCTTATATATCCATGGTAATTTCGCATCCTATATCTTTTTTGTTATTCTTCGTTTCGTTTCTTTATAAAATCTGGGCTTTTATTTTTGCTTCTTTATTTTTTATAAACCCTCATGTCTTTTCTTGGTAACTTGCATACACGTTAAATTACTATGACTGTGCATTGCATGATTAGTATCATGTGTGATGTTTTATTAATGGATGTACAGTGTATGGTTATGTATTACGTGTTTGTCGTATTATGATGTACGGTTTATTGTCTTTTATTATTGATGGTTGTTATATTGATAAATATATAATTATATATCTTGTGAGTTTGCATATACACTGATGTTTAGAGATGATTTGTTTTTCTTAATGTTCTTGATGCCTACAACGTAGGTGCTGCTTTGAATATGGGCAAAGGCTGGCGAGACAACAAAAAAGGCAAGAATGTGCTCATTGTCTTAAGTTGTTGACGAGGATGCCTGATGGCAATAACAGTTAAGTTTGTTTCCTTAATTATCATGAATTTTATAAGCTTAGCTTTGTATTATGTTAAATGACGGATCAATAATGTACTATATTAAGATTTTGCATAAAGACTTTTTTAAATTATTATAAAACAAGAATTTAATATTTCTTATACTTCTAAAAGTAACATTCAATTAACTTTGCGTACAGTTGTTTGCTTAATAAGAAGGTAACACAAGTTGCCGTGGAACAGAGACCAACAACTCTAACTGAATATAAACTGCAAAATTCAAGGTTCAAAATAGATACTTATAAGGTATAATGTATACTTATTTGTTTTACTAAGTATGATGTCTATTCATAACAGTGGCCTATGAATAAGACGTGTTTTATGAGAAGATGATGATGATAATTTACAAGATTACATCAAAAAAATGTCACAACAACCAAACCTATTGTTATTAGCAAAAATTACCACTTCGGAAAGTAAAACTCACATATTTTAATCAATGATAATCCATAGCAAAATTCTTTAGAAGAAACCCCGTGTATTATAACTAGTATAAAACATATAAATAGCAAAAATCCAGTCCTTGACTTTTATTCCAAGCCTTATGCAACTTCTTTTTTGGCCACAAATAACCCCTGAAACAACTAATCAAGCCATGAGAACATATATAAAACTTAAACTATAATAACATAGAATTTAATAGCCATTCCCAGTACTCCATTTCAACCAAACACCCCCTTAATGTTGCTTCCCTTAAGTATGGTTATTGCAGACAACAACTGATCTTTTAATAAAAAGATGAAAGAAATAATAGTGATGATTGCTGAAACGACTTTCCAACAGCGGGAAGGTGGTGGAGGTGGAGGCGGTGGGGGTGGAGGTGGAGGTGGAGGCGAAGGTGGATGCGGTTGGGGTGGAGGTGGAGGTGGTGGAGGCGGAGGCGGGAACATCTCCGTATAAAATGCAAAATATATAATACTATGGAAAACTAAAGGCGAATACACTTTTTTTTTGCAAAACAAGTCAAATTATATAGTACGTGAAAACGTGTTTTGATAGTAACAAAGCGCGTAAAAAAAATGAATCACACAAACAAAAATTACACCGCGTATGAATAATACCGCGTATTGTTGTGATTGAAGTAAAACGTTTTTGGTAGTTTAATCAAAACACTACAACCAAATGAGGCAAATGCAACATTTTATAAGCAGCACTTTTTTAAATGTGTTGCTTTTTATAAAATATTGAGCAATAAGCAACATTTTTAAGTAAAGTGTTGCATTTATGAATCTAATGCGACATTTATTATAGGGAGAATTTCATATATCACCCTAAAAATATCCTTAATTTCATATATACCCAATTGATTCTTTAAATTTCATATATACCCATTCTCTTCTATTATAAGTTTTTCTAGACAGTTTACCCTTTGGAACCTATGTATGTAGCCGGCCAATAGTTCACTAAAATGTGATATCCAATGAGAGCTACTCGCATGAGGTAATTTTATTACGAAACCCTACTAGCCATTGATATACAAGATATCTTATGTGAATTCCATGCAGCTGTTATGAAATGGTTTGGTACTAAGGTTTCAATGTTTTGTTTTGTTATTGTCAATCGTATATATATTATGTAATGTTTATATCTCTATTCCTTGACTGATAGCCGACTATAGTTGATCATAGATTGTAGGCTTCCCTACTTCATGATGATATATTAATAGTGTCTACAGAAAAGTCCAATGTAATTTATTGCTCAATGTTTTCTAACATCGCAGATCATTGTACTCCGATTGTGTGTGAGATTAATATAATGTTATGGACTTTATTCGTAAGAATCTGTTAGTAAGACGCCTAAAATAATTATGAGAAAAGATAAGCTGCAATAGAAGAATACAAAGTAATAAATAACAAATTTAGTTATGGTTATATCGTAGCATCGCGTTATGGAAAAAACGTTTATGTGAGCGCGTTCTAATCTACGGACCTATGACACTCTAAGAAAAAAACATACTAACAAACTAAAAAGACTGAAGACGCCTCCTGGTGTGCCCCCGCTGTCCACTTACCTCTCACGCGCGCGATAACTTGGAATACTAATAGAAGTCCTAATCATTGTCTCTCTTTTGGCCCCATAGAAGTTAATCATTGTTTCTTTTGGTCGAATGTAGAACCAAACTCCACATATTAAGAGATGGAAGATACCGTAGATATAGATGTTCAAGACTCCCCGAGTCCAAGATGGGAGAACATTCTTCAATCACCGATACTCGAGTACGTAACTTTTTCCTTTTCATTGTAGAAAGTAGCTGGAATGTTAGAAACTTGGGACTTAATTATGCAACTTGTCTAAAGTTTGAGTGTTTATATTCTTTCAGGAATGTATCATCTAAGTACAAACTAAAGCTAAAATACGGAGGTTACTTTCGGTTAGCCAAGAACTCATCTAGGAAAAGATATTGTTTGGGATTTCAAAAATGTATTTACATGGATACATATACATACAACTTCTCGGATCTAGTTGAAGAAGTGATGAATCGTTATCCGTCAAAAATAGATCAAGTTTTATCAATCATGTTTGTTGACAAGTATGCCACAGAGCAATCTTTTATTGAGCTTGATTCCGATGAGAACTTCCAAGTAATGCTCAACATGTATGAGAAGGAGAACGAAGTGACAATTTATGTGACCACAAACAAAGAAATTGTGACTAACGAAAGACAAAAGAGGTATATGCACGCTTCATATCATATGTTCTTGTAAATGAACACTATATCTGTTAACTAGAACATACATAATCTTAGCCTCATATATCTCCTTATATGCTTCAAACACCTGTTATATACTAAAGTTCTACTATTATAATTTATGAAGAATGCGTGCTTTGTCTTTCTCGTCCTAGAAACATATACAACAAAATGTAGATAATTAATGCTAGTAAATTTTCCATGGAATTTTTAAATACTGAACTTCCATACAGAAGCTTGTAAACAAGTACATATATCTTACTATCTTTTACATCTGGTTGCATTATATATCCTTGAACTAAATAAAGAGATATGTTGATACAGGGGTCACAATGAAGATATTTATCAACCACAAGGTGATGATGACGATTCAGATGGTTGTCCAAGTGAAGGAAGTTATCATAGCTATATTGGTAGTGATAACGAAGATGAGATAATGAATTACGAACGTGAAACTATTTCAGATAACAAAAATATTCCAACCATAGAAGTAAACTCAAGATTCTCAAACGCGGTTGTTTTTAAAAGAGCTTTAAACCATTATGCATTGATGAATGAATTTGAGTACTTCATAGAGAAAAGCGAACCGACTCGATTCACAGCAAGGTGTGCACAATTAACGTGTAGATGGAGAATTCATGCTGCTATATTACAAGATGGAGTTACATTTAAAGTAAGTATTTACTTTAACAAAAGTTCCATATATTGACATGATTGTACTGTTATTTATTTTTCTAACAAAATTGTAGGTTAAGAAATTATCAGAATCTCATTCTTGTATACGGAGCAACAAATACCCTATATTAAATTAGCTTATCAAAAGATTCAAAAACCAATGATTCACTAAATACATGTATTTTAACTACAATATTTTAATGAAACAAAACTCAGAGACGTTAGTGATTCATCAATTGAATGATTTATAATTATACATGATTCATAAAAATATCTTATATATGATTCAATATTGGTTACTTTGATTCATTGTAAATCTTCAACTTGTTACAAAATATATTATTGATAATCTATCATAAATAAAAGAAATTGTGATTGACTAAAAAAAGTAAAACAAAAACATTAATGTGAAATTAATGGTAGTTTACCAGTTACGAAATTTGAAGCCTAAGGCCCCGTTTGGTTCGCGGATTCTTCAGGATTCCGGTGGAATTGGAATTTGATTCAATTTCAAAACGTGTTTGGTTGGCAGATTCTAAGAATTCATAATCTAAATTCCGCTCCTCAATGTGTTTGGTTGGCAACATAATTGAATTTATTTTCTTAAAAATCCCACGTATGTGGAATTCAACATTCCCCAGTAAAATGAAAGGAATGTTTACAATTCCTTGGAATTCAGAATTTTTATTATCAAAAAATTATTATTATTATTATTATTATTGTTATTATTTTTTATAAAACATCACTTCGTTAGAATAATAGAGATTACAACAAATTAGAGGGAAGCCGAGATACTATTTGGGCCCCCACTCCTTTAGCAATGGAAAAACTAATCCTATTATTATTATTATTATTATTATTATTATTATTATTTACAAATACGATCTTAAAATTTTAAAATTTTTGCTATTTATTACGAACAAAGGATAAGAGCTTGAGTGGAACGGGACAAAAACACCGAACATGAGAGGCTTCAAA
>BQNB010037298.1:25625-49536 GCA_026074375.1 Tanacetum coccineum | reverse complement strand
ATGAGAAATATGTTCTAAACCCTTGTTTAGATTATAAACCAAAGCTTGCACAATCAAAGAAACCTTAAACCATAATCTTCCATTCTTTGCTTCAATACTTGTAAATGGTTAACCAATGCTTGCAAACATCTTAGTATATCTTAGAAATGATATGTGATGGCTTGTATATGTTGAAGAAAAATTTGTATGGATTATGTAAAGGGGTGTTTTGTTGCCGTGAGCTAGAGAGGAGGAGGGAGAGGAGATTTTTGTGAACTTTCACCTTAGAATTGAAGAGTGTGTGTTCTTTCTTACTAGCTACTTTCCTTATATACTTCTTGGACTTAGATGAGATCAAGACTAGATTCATGAAAACACCATGAGGGTTTTTAGGGAAGTACTTGGTCCTTGTGATTAATGTTGTGTTTTTATGTTTCCAAATGAGGACATCATCCCATGGATTTAAGGAGGTGTGTCTAGCTAGTTATTAATAAAGGAAAATGAAAGTATATATTGATAATGTATAAGTTATAGTTTGTAAATAAAATGCATAACTTTTTAAGTGTATGTATTTGTCTATTTGTTTCGTGTAAGGTTCGGCTCAAGTGATGAATGTAGGTAAAGTTTTATAAAACTTTAAGCATTAGATATAAACATAGGTATTTATTGAAGCGTAGAAAAGTTTTGGTGATTCCGGGAATACCTAAACGTAATTTATCGCGAAACGTAACGTTTTACGCAACCAATAAAAATAAAATATAAAAAGTTTATTATTACTTTCGTAAAAATAATATAATGCTCGCTTGACGAAACTTTTATTCGTTTGGTGTCCGTTTACGTTGATTGTTAATTTATAGCTTACGCGATTTAACTTAACTAATTAACTTAAACGTAAACACGTACGAGAAAGAAAAAAAATAATTAGTGAAATATATGACGTCGTAAATGACCTGAAAATACGGAATGTTACAAGAACTACGCATGGTTTATTTATGGTTTGTAGTAGAAATGTAAGTTGCCTATTATACTTTCTCATGATGTTATAAGGATACAAGGATAGTCATTTTTTTTAATACACACATCTCACTAACAATAAGTGAATATGGTTACGAAAGAAAATTACTAGACTAACAATGTATGTTGATACAAAGGAAAATGAACGTATAATTCTAATAACAATCTATAAGAGGAGGGTGATTGAAATCCTTTGTGGCCACATAATTGAATTGGGTTACTAACATTGTACTGTATCCTAAAAGTCATTAAAACGAGGGTTAAGTCTATATATTACTAACAAACTTTTCACTTTTTACCGATCTAGGTAACCAACTTATTTTATTACTAATATAGTCATTGAAACTTTTAAATTTGTGACGATATGGTCAATATCACTCCATGTTACCGGTTAAAACTAAAAAAATGACCGACACGTCATTTTATTTTTATTTTTTTACTTATGTGGAAATAACATCTCACATATGACTTTACCACCTCAGATATCGCCTTTATTTGACTGGTGACGTGTACCCCTTATAAAAAAAAGTAGTTTACGTTGTGTTCTTCCCTCTTTGATTTTTTTTCTTCTGAAATTTACATTTATTTTTATTAGAAAAATTATAACCTTCCTAGATTTTAATTAAATTTGCAGAAAAACAAAAAAAACACGAATTCAAAACAACTATATATTTTCAATCTTGAAGTTAAAACCATAAATCCAAACTCAAAACGATAAATCCAAATTCAGAAAAACTCAAAAATTATAATCTTCCCACATAAATTCATTCTTCATTCTTTTTGTACTTTTTTATTTTTAATCTTTAACCAACCATGATTATCTGATTCTTTTTGTTGATTTGGTCCCACCATGGCTATCATACTTTTCTATTTCAATCCTATATCATAGTCCTTTTGTTGATTTCACACTCTACCAGGTGACCAACTCAAAACAACCATCACTTTCACCGTCGTTTACCACCAAAGTTTCCGACAGCAAATGAAGGTCTTAGTATAAATTAAATAAAAACCCATTCCACAACAATCCAGCAAACCCCAACCAAAAAGAAAAAAATTATAAGAAACTTTAGATCTAAGCTATATATTATTGTCGAGTACCATGCTAAACCTACCCTCACAACAAAAATGACAAATAAACTGTCTCGGTTCACTCTCACCTTCCTTACTTGGGATCTGTTACGATTGAGATGTTTGAGATGGTGATGGTGGGATCAAGTCGTAGCAGAGGTGCAGTTTGGTGTTGTCGTTAATGGTAGGAGAGTGACAACAGGTTTAATGGTGATTTTGAGATATGAATTATTATGAGTGGAAGAGAAATAAGTAAAAGTAAACTATAAATAATATGGTGGGTCTGGGTTTTTAAGGTTATGGATGCGGTTTGGTTGGGTCAGGCGTAAATAAACATAAAAGATGCTGTCTACGTGGAGTTATAAGAAAAAAGAAAATCTACTGGGAAAATCAGCCGGTCATAATACCTATATCGTTATAAATTAGCCGGTTTCAATGACTATATTGATAATATTCAAAGTTGGTTATCTAGATGTGTAAATTTTAGAAAGTATGTTACTAATATATAGACTTAACCCTTAAAACGACGCATTTTAGTGTTGTTTTGGACCCATTCCTCCGTAGCCCATTTAAATTGTCCGATTATTAATATATGTCATTGTATAATATCCTATAAGGCATTACGAAAAAAGATAAAATAGATGTGTTTATTGACTCGGCTCATTTTGGCCCAATTGTGTTGTCCAACTTTGACCAGCTGCTCTATTTCTTTATGTTTCTGCCCAATTGTATCCTATATGTTCTCAAGGGAAACATTATGGTTAAGGTTGTAGTACGAGACATTCAAAACTGATGGGCAAGTTACTACATTATTGTGTTGTATTTCTTCACTCTCGACAAATAAAAAATGCCAAAATAGGTGGAAAAAAAACCCGCAGCGAAGCGCGAGCACAAACATACTCGTTACACCTAGTAACCACACACAAATTCCCCTGAAAGAAAAACAAATTTTAAATTTAGGGTAAGTTTGGCGCGTGAGCTTATCAGAGCTTATTAGAAAAATAAGCTGCCCTTAAAAATAAGTCTCGTTTGGCTGACACAGCTTGAAGGAGCATGAAAAAAAATAAGCTACTAAATGGCATGCTAGTTAAACTAGCATGTAAAAATAAGCTCCAGCAACCCGCTCCAACAACGCGCTCCAGCGATCCGCTCCGGCTCCTGCTAGCAACCAGCTCTAGTACACTACAGTACTTTTTTATTTTATAAATACACAAGAACCCGGAAAACCCTAGCGCCGTT
This sequence comes from Tanacetum coccineum, assembly GCA_026074375.1. Taxonomy (NCBI): domain Eukaryota; kingdom Viridiplantae; phylum Streptophyta; class Magnoliopsida; order Asterales; family Asteraceae; genus Tanacetum; species Tanacetum coccineum. Next base: position 46,236 of record BQNB010037298.1, on the reverse strand, counting down.
TCAAAAATTCAGCTGTTCAAAATCAAGCAATGGACGGCGATCTTGACGCGTTAGTTATGGTATGAATTGTATTTCTGGTTTTATGTTTTTACCCAATTTATTTGTATGTAGAAACAATTGTGTTTATTCATGGAAAAACCCGTTTAAATGATTTAGGTTTAGTATTAATAAAGATTTTATGTTGTGTGTTTATAGGATTTGCAGTCAAGGATTATCCCTAATCCGTTAGCAGTCGTGCGTCCAGATACTGATAACCCACAAGAAATGTTATTAAAGGGGAATGAGTGTGCAGTTGATTTAGGGGGTGTTCCAAATCACCAAATCGTAGGGGACGCCTTTTCCGCCTAGCTACCATTGCTTTGGTATTTAGTCTTGCTTCTCTTTTCTTTTTATTTTTCTCTATTTTATATATTAAATGAAGAATTGAACAATGGCAATGCATTGTACTATTTTTTATGATTATTTTCACAGATGAGGTCCGATCATGCCCGCTACGACACCCGTCATAACTACGATGAAATCGCCTATTCTGAGTATTTGGATTGTTTGGAAAAGTCTGGGGAGGTCGTTGGATGGGTCGTAATTCAAGCTGCTGCTGATTTCTTCCAAGCAAGGATAGTTGAGACTTTTGCAAATGGTTCCATCATGAGACGCGAGACGGTTCCACGTGATGGGCAAGTTGTCTACGAGATTGACCTTCTTTCTAAGCACTCTGAGGATTAAGGTATATGTTGAATCTCATCGTGTATTGTTATTATTACAGTTTCTGATGTTTCAGTGTTTCTTGATATATGATTTTTGAATACAGTTAACTTCTTAGAGACCTTGTCATTTGTCGTTCTTTACTAACCAGAATTTTGTTAAGGTTTGGTCAGCTGTACCCATCAACCTAATATTAAACTGTTAAAAAATTTCATCAATGTCTATAATCAAAAAGTTGGAGGAATAAAAGCATCCTCCAATATTGGAAGTAGGGTGGTGCGGGCTGGGAGAAGAACAATCGCTCTGTTACACCAACCACGTTGTAAGTAAACATAAGTATATTTATATAATAGTTAATATTTATGTATTACATTCTATTTCGGAAGAAGTAGTGGCACGGAGGACTTTCTTGGATGAAAAAGAAAAGCTTAGTTTATAATTAAGTTTCAAACCTTGTTCTTTAACTGTGGCTCTTGATACCAATCTATAAACACCCCCATTTTTCTGTCACTTTATAGCAGCGGAGGTAAGCTAATCTGGGGTATTTTTCATTAGTTCAAACAGTCATAATCATAGAAGAAAACGATCAAAAGTGACGTTTTTAAAAGATAAGTTTTCATTCATTTATTTCATCAGAATTTTTACAAACAGAGGTCCCAAAATCTCTTGAAAAACATTAAAGTTTGAATGATAAAGTTTAGCCATTTCAACATCACGTGCCACTCCGTGCCATAAGTTGCTCAATACCTGCAGATAAAATTGCTAAATAGGTCAACACCAATGGTGAGTGAAATTCATAGGTTCATATGGTAAACAGTTTGAATGACAAGTTCAATAGTGGTTACGTTGTTATACCACCCATAAATGTAATAATTGCCAATGAGATAATATTTATTATGGAAAACAGTTTATTGCCCTAAGTCCATGACACCGAGACCTTGATATAATAACATTAATTACTAGAAGTTGCACCCAAACGGGTGCTTTAGCCAAAACACTGCATAGTGATTCAAATGAAGTGCGTTTGGTTACCAGGAAAGTAATTAGGTACACAACGGGGAAGTTCAAGACCCAATTAGATTTTCACAAGCATTCGCGATTATCGAACAAGTAATTACGGTTTCTGGATAGTCGGGGCTTATTATTGGCAAAAGTAAGGACCTTAGGCGCTAATATATCAGGATAGCATCAGTTGGGAAAAATACTCGTTATTCATGGTGTTTATAGCATGTATCACTCGGGGTTTATGAAAAACATTAGATGATTTCAAGAATGCAGAGGCTATGAACTCACCTTAACAGGGGAAATTGATGTGGCAAAAGTATATCATGTGAAGATCCTCACCCCTTAACACTCACTCAATTCTACCTAATAACGGCTTCGGCACGCAGCTGTGGTTAGTATGTCAAGTTTAGTGTGATGATGGTTTATGTTTATTAAAACTTTATAAAGTTTAACGTATTACTTATGATTTATTACTCTTATGGAAATAGTTTATCATTGTTTCGGGCAATCATAATTCAGAGGTTCATGTAGTAAACCGGTTGAGGAGCAGGACACTTTAAATAGTAAAATCCAGCAAAAACTCTTCTAAACGTATACCCAAATGGAAACTCCTCGCATGAAGCTACTAGTAACGTGATACGATATAATTTTATGTTTATTCAAAAGTATTAGTCGATGATAATTACGTTAAATATATAAGTAATTGTTTCTATTATGCGTCGACTCGATGATTCAATAACGATAAAACTGTTCGGGTTTTAATAACATTGAGTCTTTATAATTTATTAATATATTTTTATTAATTTTATATATTCAATATTCTTAATTTTAGCTTTTAAGTTTGCAAAAAGTGGTTTATTATACCCATCGATATAAAACTTTTACAGTTTAGTCCTTTATATATAAAGGTTTATTATTTTAAACCTCTTAACTTTGAAAATTGGCAAGATAGGTCCTTATAGTTATAACTTTGGAATAATGACATTTTAAGCCTCTCTAGTTATAAATTTTAGAAATTTACGATATATACCTCTATGCATGAAAATATTTACAAATCAAGTCCAAAAAGTCATGCAAGCTTATTTTATGGTTCCAAAATGTAACATTTTTCAGGTTATAGCTTAGTAGAATAAGCTAAAATAAGATGTTTTAACGTAACAAAAGTTTAGAAAAAGTTTTCGTTAGTTAGAAAATCAAAACGGGTCATTTTTAGGGTTTTAATAAAAAATGCATGGGTTTGGAGTGATTTATAGGTTGTAAAGAGTTTATATATGTTCTTATGAGTAATTATAAACATTCTATATTGTTATAAGCTTATTGAACAAGATTTTGAGGTTACTAGAGCTAAAATGGGTCGACAATAAATGGTGGTTTTTTCGTATGTTGGGGTTGTGTTTTTATTTGTTTGTTTGTTTCTGTTTGTTTTTTGTGTCCGGGTTGTTGGTTGTTTTTTGGTCTAGTGAGGTTTGTTGGTTGTTTTTTTTTTCTTTTGTAGTTGGTTTTGTTCGTTGGTTTGTTTTAGTTGTTTTTTGTTTGATTTGTGTTGTAGGTATTTTGTTTGTTGTTTTGGTGTTTGGGTGTTTTCGGGGTTTTTTGTTTTGGTTGTTGTTTTGTTTTTTGGGGGGGTTTGTTTTTTGTGTTTTTTTTGTTCGTGGTTTTTGAGTTTGCGTGTTTTTTTTTGTATGTTTGGGTGTGGTTGTGGGGTGTTTTGTGGTGTTCTTTTGTTTTTTTTTTTATGTTTTTGTTCGTGTTTTTTGTTTTTTGTTGGGTTGGGTATGTTGCTGTGTGTTTTCAGTTTTGGTTGTTGTTTTTGAGGGGGGTTTAGGTTAGAGTGTTTGGTTTTTTTTGTGATTTTTTTGTTTGTTGTTAGTTGTAGTTTGGGTTTGTTTGTTTATTTGGGTGGTTTTTGTTTTGTGTGTGTTGTTTTTTTTTGTGGCAAGTTTTTGTTTTTTGTGGTTTCGTGTTTTGGTCTTGTTCGTTTTGTTGTTGTTGTTGTTTGTTTGTTGTTTTTGTTTGGTTTGGGGTTTTTTATGGTAGTTGAGTTGTTGTTGGTTTGGTCTGTTTTGGTGGTTTTTGGAGGGTTTTTTTTGGTGTTGGTTTTTGTTTGTTTTGTGGGTTTGTGTTTGTTTTTGGTTGTTTTTGTGGGTTTGGTTTTTTTGTTGTTTTTAAGTTTGTGTGGTGTCTTGTTGGGTTTGGTGCGTTTTTATGTTTGGGTTTTTGTTTTGCGTGTGGGGTGTTCGTTTTTGGGGGTATTGTTTGTTTTGCTCGGTTTTTTGTTTTGTTTTTGTTTTGGTTCGAAGTTTTTGCTGGGGTTGTTTTTTTTTGGTTTTTTTTGTTTGGTTGTTGTTTTGTTGTTTGGGTTTTTTTTTTGTGGTTTTTGGGGTTTGTTTTTTTTTTTGGGGTTTCAGGTTTTAGTGAAGTTTTTTTTTTGGTATGTGGGGTAGTTTTGGGGTGAGTCTGTGTTGGTTTGGGGTCTGAGTGTTTGCGTGTTTTCGTTTTGTTTTTTGTTCTGTTGTGTTGCGGTGTAGGTTGTTGGTCTAGTTTTTTTGTTTGTTTTTTTTTTCGTTTGTTGGGTTTGGTTATGGTTTGGGTTCGTGGGTCCGTTTGTGTTAGTTGTTGTTGGTTTTGTCTTTGTTTTTTGTGGGGGTTAGTTTGTTTGTTTGTTGTTGTGGGTTTGTTCCACACCGCCGTTTTTGTTTGTTTTTTTTTGTTTTTGTGTTGTGCTTTTTGTTTTGTTTTGTTTGTTAGGTTAGTGTGTTTTTGTAGTTTTTTGTCGTTTATTTGTTTTTTGTGTTTGGTTTTGGTTTGGTTGGTGTTGTGTTGGTGTGTTTTGTAGGTTTTAGTGGTTTGTTGTAGTGTTTTTGTTTTGGTTTTTTTTTGTTTGGTTTGTTTTTTTGGGTGTGGTTTTTTTTGTTTTTTTTTCGTTTTGTGTCCGGGTTTATTGGCTGTCGTTTTTTTGGTGTGTTTGTGTTGGTTTAGTTTTTTTTGGGGTGTTGGGTTTGGGAGTGTGTTTGGGGATTGGTGGTGTTTTTGGTTTGGGTTTGGGGGCGGTGGGTGGTTGTGTTTAGGTGGGTGGTTGGGGTGGTTGTTTAGTTTGTGTGAGTTGGGGTGGTAAGTAGGGTGTTGGTCGGTTGTTTCTGTGGTTGGTGTGTTTGGTTTTTTGTTTTTTAGTTGGTTGTTGGGTTTGGGGGGTGGTGTTTGTTTGTTGTGGTTGGCTGTGCTGGGGTTTGTTTGGTTGTGGTGTGGGTTGTTCGTTGTGTGTGTAGGTTGGGTTGTTGGTGTTGTTGTGGGTTGTTTGTGTTTGTGGGGTTTGTTGGTTTTTGTGGTGTTTAGTTTTTGTTGGTATGTGAGGGTTTTTTTTTGTTTTTTTGTGTGTGTGTTTTTTTTTGGGGTTGGGTTTTTGTTGTTTTTGGAGGTTGTTGGTGGGGAGTTTTGTGGGGGTTGTTTTTAGGGGGGTTGTTGTTTTGTGTTTGGTTGGTTGTGTAGGGTGGGGGTTGGTTGTGTTGGGTTGTGGGGGTCTCTGTTTTTGTCTTTGGGTTGTGAGTTGGTGTTTTTTGTGTGTTGGTGGGGGTTGGTTTGTTTGTAGGTCGTTTATGTTGGCGTGTATGTGGTGGTTTTGTTGTGTGGTTCTGGGGGTTTGTGGTTGGAGGTTTGGGTTGGTTGGTTTGGTGTGGTGGGTTGGGTTTGGTTGGTGTTTGTGTGTTTTGTGTTATTGTTTCTGGTGGTTGGGTTGGGGTGGTTGTTTGGTCGTTTGTTGGGCGGTGGTTTGTGGTGGGGTTTGTGTGTGGTTGTTCGGTGTTGGTTTCGTTTGTTGTGGGGGGTTGTTTTTTATTTGGGGTGGTGGGTGGGTGTTTGTGTCTAGTGTGTGGGTTGTTGGGTGTTAGTTTTGTGTGTTTGGTGTGTTGTTGGTGTTTTTTTTATGGCGGGTGGGTTTGTTTGTGTTGTTTTTCGGGGTTGTCGTATGCTTTAAGTAACGACATCAAGGGTTCCTTTCTTTGATTTTTTGGGCTCTATTATGAGTTTAGGGACCTTCTACATCTTTCTTTGGCTGAGTTAGAAAACCTATTTTGAGTGTGAGATAAAAGGTTTGAGGATGTTGTATTTGATGAATGGGGGGTGTTCGGCCTTATATGTGTTTCGGAGTAACCCTTGGTGCCCAATTTTGGGGTTTGATTAGTGTCAAGGCTAGGATAGATGATTCATGGGAGCTATAGTGATGAGTATTGAGAGCTAGAAGAGTAGGATTGGAATGGTGTAAGGTGTATGGGGGTTTGGGTCATAATGGACGGGGACAAGGTATCTTGGTGGCCAATGGAGGTGATGGATGGTGCTTGGTCTTGGTTGCTTGATTGTGACCTGGTGGTGTATGTCATAAGGTGCTAGGGTGCTTGGATGGGGTTGAAAAATGGCGTCAAAAAATGAAAAAGAAAAGGGGTATTAATGGGGTGGTGTCGGGTTTAATGGGTCACGGGTTAGGGTATTTTGGTTTTTAGATCGAGTTAGGTTTAAGGTTTAGGGTTAGTTTTACGGGATTTAGCGATTAGGTTTAATGTTAGGATTAGGGTTTGGATTAGGTTTAGGTTTAGGATTAGGTTTAGGGTTTAGTTTTAGGTTTAAAGTGAAATTTGGGTTTTTAGGGGTTTAAGGTTTTAGATTATGGTTTTAGGACGAATTAGAGTTTAGGTTTAAGAGTTTGAAGTCACTGCATTATTAAGTATGGTTGTTACCTTGTCGAACTAAAGTGGTGGTAAAGTTCTACCATGATTTACGGAGGCTTAAATGACCTAATTAGTTTTTAGGATGGATTAGCTTGTACATTTGTGCTTTAGAAAGGTTGTAACTGATTTAGGAGGGAAAAGATATTCAAATGTTGTTGTATTGATACTTGTACACTATGCTTTGAGGCTTGCATCATTTTATATGTCTACTTAATTTTAATTAGGTTATTCGATATTAACACTGTTAAGTTTTAATGCTGGTTTTGAACTAACGTTTTGTAAAAGTACGTCAATGGATAAAGGTACTTTGTAAAATTGATCTTAAGATATAGACTTTACATATTAGGATGTTTACATTATATAAACATAGATAGAATTGGCATAGGTAGGTTGCGTGAGCTCAGTTTAACTTTTAGAGGTGCATAGTTACGTTGAATAATGAGTAAGCAAAATCTTTCCTTATAAAAGGTACGATATATATTTATTTATATATAATAGATTGGATATTACAGTTAGCTCTAATTTGAATAGGTGAATCTTTACACTGATAAATATAATGATGTTTTGAAAACATATGTGGATACTTGGCCGAATTTAAGCATACGCGTTCCCATTTAAATTCTGGTCCCCTTTTAGAGTTCCATCTCACTTTGACTATGGGAATACGACTTTGTTTCAGTTGCCCGACTTCTCGATCCATGATCTCCACTGGTTCTTCCACAAAGTTGAGTTTGTCATCGAGCCGAAGAATCTTTTATTGGAATGAACTGGGATTCGTCAGATAAGCATTCTTTAAATTAGAAACGGGAAGTACTCGTGGATATTTATGAGCTCTTCAGGAAGCTCACGTTTATATGACACTGGGCCAATCCGTTTCAAGGATTTGAACAGGTCCAATATACCGAGGTTTTAAGCTTTCCTCCGTTTTCGGAATCGGATGACCTCTTACGATGGTGACACTTTTAAAATAACACGATCTCCAACTTGAATTCTAAAGGCTTTCGTCTTATTATTGGCATATCTTTCTATGCTTTGTCTCTTGCAGCTTGAAAAGAGTTTTGAGAATTTGCACTATCTTTTTGTGGTTTCATGGATTTTTTTTGGATATTAGTAAGTTGTCCATTCCAACTTCGCCAGCAAACAGGTGATATGCACTTTCGACATAAAAGTGTTCTCGAATGCGTGCTTGCCTTTTTACTTCGGGGGGGGACATAACTGCGTAATTGTTACTTGTAAGACATCATTCTACTTATTGATAAGTGTTTTTCCCATCTTTTCCAAAAATTTTATAACTCAGGCTGAAGCATGTCTTCAAGGTGTTTGGATGCGTTCTTTTCACTTTGGCCATCAGTTTCGGGATGATAGGCCTCTTTGCCATGTCTAATGGAGTACCTAATAGCACTTTGTAATTATTGCCAGGGAATTTCTGGACGTGAAAATGACTGTCTACGATCTGAGATGATAGAGATTGGACTTACATGCCGGAAACTATTTCCTTTATGTATAACCTTGTAAGGAGTTTCATATATCTGTCTATCGGGACAGGGATGACATGAAATGTGCGGATTTGGTAAGGCGGTCAACAATGACCCAGATTGTGTCATGTCTGTTTGATGTTTTGGGTAGTTTTGTGATGAAATCCATTGTTATTCTCTCCCACTTTCACATAGGAATCTTCGGTTGTACCAGTAAGCCGGATGGATTCTGACATTCTGCTTTAACTCTAGAGCATGTTAAACATTTGCCAACCAATATTCAGAGTATGCTTGCACTTCATTTCTAGGCCACCAATAGAGTTTCTTTAATTCTTGATACTAGTTCAGAACCTGGGTGAAGGGAATATTCGAATTTATGGGGGCTCATTGCATGATCAAGTCTCTCAGATTACCAAAGAGTCGGTAACTCAATCTTCGTTCTTGATACATCAGGTTCATTCATGGACTCTTTTCAATGATTTGTCCATTACTCATAAGTTTTCAGCGTGATGTTTTTTTTGAGATGCTTTCAGATTGAGCTTGAGAATTGTGATTCACGGTTGGGTAAGTTTGGATGAATGGTCATATCTAGTGATCTATCGGTTGTGGGTTTGAATTCGTTCCCTTCCGGCTTAAGGCAAAGTGCTCTACATTTGACTCTTCCGGAGATGATAGTGTTTATTTATCGATTATAGAGTTCAATCCTAATTCACATTTACCTTCTCTTTACAGATTTATACACAATACAATTTCAAAAACGAGGATTGCCGCATTGTCATCTCCTGTTTTGGTTAACACCAGAAACAAGAATCAAATCTCTCGAAGAAGTAGATAAATATATTTCTGTGAAGATACCGAATCTTTTTGTTTTTTTTAATACTTTCACTTAAACGGAAACTTATGAATACGGCAAAAAGCAATGCATATTTCATTTTAGTTCTGTCAAGCAAAACACAAGCGGGATTCTTCTTAACTCAACGCCGTCTAGCCCCGCGCTCCGCAGCGAAGCGCAGGCCAAAAACCTTGTTAACTTGCATAGCTAGATATCCTTCAATAGGATATGTTTAAGCGTGTCTAATTAGTTAATGGTTTAGCCTCTAAAATGGAAATGAACCTTCATTACAAGTATTATCTCTAGTTTTGGAACGTGAATGTGACAAAACTATTATAATGTTCAAAATACATATTTCGATAATTTTATAGGGTTTATTGCGTATACTATATTTTTTTCATATACGTGCAAGAACAAAATTTGTTGTTATTACACAATTAATTTATTGTCATTACGTCAAAAGTCTTATCTAGAGTTCGAGACCAACTACAAAAAAAATGTTAATAATGCAGCAGAAAAATGGGTGTTTGGACATGTGTATTAGCAGTTTGTTTTTTGCATCGGTGACTCGGGCGGGTCAATTACAAAATTGGTTTTCAAATACGAGGGTGATTGGATTTGTTCTAACAACGCATCAAAGCTTTTAAGCTGTTTTATTATTACTACCCAATAAGAAGGTGTCATGATAGCAAAAAAAAACAAAAACTGAAAACAAGAGGTATCAACATAAATTGAGTTTGTAAATACTCAAATTTAACTTGACAAAACTAATAAAAATAAATAAAAAGAGTGATGTGAGATAGAATTTAGTAGACAAACAGATTGCAAAAATTGTTCATCTGTGGATACCATCTCTACGGTTGTCTGGCCGATGCCTAATTTTTGACATAACATCAAAAACCAGGCTTTTTATTTAAGCATTGTTGCTGGTAAATAGAGATACTCTAGATTTTATAAAAAACCCATCTCTATCTACATTTAATATAACAATGCTATTACAATAACAAATTAAACATAAATATAAAGTTTAGATAATGAAAACATTTCAAAAAATAACTAAAGAGAAAGCCTAAGAATTAACAGATGGAAAGATGATAATGAGTGAGTTTGATGGTGGCGATTGTAGGCATATATATATACCTCCGATATCTAGGGTTTATCAAGTATCTTGGGCCGATCATAAATGGGCCTTTGAAACATCAACCAGCCCAACAACTAATCTGACCTCTTCTTATTAGTCCAAACAAATAGTCAAAAGTCATCCTCTTTTCTGGAAGGCATGGTCAATGGAGGGTTGTTTTCCGATATTTTGAAAACCGGGTATATAATCGACCCGGCGAGTCAAACCGGGTTTCAAAGCATTTACGTTATCCCACAACAATTTTTTTTTACCACTTTGCCAACCCTAAGTGGTAAAAAGTACAGTATTAGTGTTCATGCGTTCGTTTTTCGTTTTTTTAATCGTTCGGCTTGGTTTATTCGGTTTTGAAATTTTTGTATCCTGGACCATAGCCGAACTGAACCGAACCAAATGAGTGTTTCAGATTTATGTATTTAACTATGTGGTGTGTATAGCTTAGTTGTGTATGTAAATTTGTACTCAAAAAAAGAAGAAAAATAAGTATATTTATACTAGATTCTAACACGCTAGTAGATACAATAGAACATCTGAACGTCATATAAAATTTTATTAGCCAACAAGGGTTCAGTAGCATACAATGTGACATAAAATATGTGCAGGCATTATTAAGTACGAGTAGTTTTTATAGTTTACAAGAATGTAAAATTAATGCATATGTAGCTGTTTTCTGTTTTGTTCATGAAGGCAATAAGTACCGAAATTCATAGACATATGGCTGGATTTCTATCATTTTAGCCGGAGTAGATTTCGTTTCACCATTGAGGCACTCCATTATCAACCTTTTGAGCAAGCCTGATTGTGTAGCTGCTAACTTAACCAATTATAGGGAGAGACTACATGTCATTCTGCAATAATCCTTTATGCTGGATTGTAAAAGCATTAGGTACCATAATTTTTTTCTTGTCTGAGAACCTTCCCACCGTAAGTTCTAAATACTCTAGTCTTGCTCTTGTTTTCTTTCGCTATGTCCTCTGCCTGTGTAATCCCTCAGCTGCAAGGACCAAAACCAAAACGGACCGAACTTATGGTTTGAAAATTATACTAATGGAAAATAACGGGTTTTTCAATTTGTGGGCTTACTGCTGGTGATGACCAGCTCCCTCAGCATAGAGCAAACGTCACATTGGGTTCTGGGAACCCGAGCCCATACGCTTGTCGTAGTAGCATTTCCCTCTTGTCTGCCGGACCCTTTTAGGATCATATCAAACAATATTCAACAGTAATCATCTAAAGTTGTGTTAGTCACTTGTTTGGATTTTCGTTACCCACTGTACCAACTTAATGATTTGAGTGGGATGGATGACGAAGAATGAATTGCTCAATCCACAATGCAGTTATGACATACCTCCTCGTTGATTTACTGCCTGTACAAAAAAGCGAGGATGAATAAGTTTGATCCACAAAAAATGTAAATACCATTAGATAATTGTGTTACTTACCATTGTTCATGAGTAACAATAGTTTTTCCCTGTGTTGAAGGGCAATCCATGTTGTCGAAACGTACACGAAAGATATTAAATAACCGTTAAGTAAGAAACCACTTGGTTATGCATTATATGTGATTATGATTTTTATTTTTTTTTTCATTTTAACAGATATAATTCAGATGTCTTACAGTACATGCATTATGCAGGCATTATATACGTTGATCCAAAATGCTAACTTCTGCTTGTATGTTAGCAAGTTCAAGTTCACACCACAAAGTTTCTTCATCAAACCCCTGAAGAAAGTAACATGTAAGCTACATTACTCGTAACTCATATACCATATTCTTAGAGAAAACATATACAAACTAGTAGTTACCTGAGTTTTCCAACTTCTGTTGAACATTCAGAAATACGAGTATGGTCAAGGGTATTTCGTGTAATTTGGGTAAAAGTCTTGTATGGACCAATGTCTTGAATGGAACCATCGTAATCAAGTAATATAGCATACGGGTCTTGATTTGAACGGTCACTACTGCTAGAAGATGCAGGTGCTCAGTACAATTGAAGGAGTTTAGAGATGTAATGTTTTTCTTGTTCATGCCAAAATAAAGGAGATATGCTTTGGTACAATATCCGACCCTTCCTCACTGTCTTGAAATGGTTGGTTCAGCTCTAGAAATATTCCTATTAAACACGTTATAAGCTCCTCAGACAGCTTATTTGGATTTTTTATATAGTCTGGTTCCAGGACTGTAAGCTGAAGTTTATCGTATTTGATGTTAGTAGAAGAGCCAAAAGAGGATCTTCTTTTATGGGCGTGGTAATCTTGTAACTCATAGCCTGTGAATTTTTGTCGGGTTTGTTGTTTTCTAAGTGATTGTTTTCGTGATCTGGGGTGACGTGATGGATGGAGCTCTTTAAGTTGTTGCAATTCCCATTCGCTGGTCTGTTTTTTCTCTAAGTATAGGCTCAGGTTCAACTTGTCGACTTTCCTCTCTAGCCACAAGATCTCTTCCTCCACGGTTGCTAGCTCTGTAAGCAATTCTTTTATCTGCACAATACACAAATTCCGATGACCTTTTGCAGGGTACATATGCATTGAACTTTGCAGTAGTATTGTTGCTAAAACACACACCATTTGGATTGTATTAACGAGTTGCCAATAAGAATCATAGATCTTTAAAAACAAAACAAACCTTTTTTCCGTTTCACTGAGATAATTTGAGAAATAGTCGTACTCTATGACCGAAGCGATTCTACTTACCTTAAATGGAAGGTGAGTCTGAGTAGAGAAGCATGGACAAGGAGGGTGAATGGGACCATCCAATGCATACTCCAAAATTTTGCTCAGTTTCAACTCATCTTCTAATTCTGCTTTAAGTTCCTCAACCTTTTTCATACACACAGAACCCGTTTATCAGACCACAATTCGAGGAAAATAAACCACAAAACGAACCGTAACTTTTTTCTTTTCTTTCACTTTTAACAAATCGCGTCACTTGAACAAAAAAACTAAGGTTATATCTCAAGCCTCAAAGTTTGAGTTAGGTACAAGGATTACATGGGTGTTTGGGATAATTCATTAAAACTGTTTATTGCTATTTGAAATAAACAATAAAAAAAGGTCAATCTCATTGTGTTCATTAAAATTTAAACCAATAATCACAAGTTAACTAAACAATTCCAAAACACCTTCAAAATCATTCATCTCTAGTAGCAAAACACATTAATAATCCTAAAAACTCGCTACATGGAGATATTTAATTACTATGCAACTCTTACAAATTAAAGATATTGAAAGGACCAAAAAATAAGAATCATCAACATTCAACAACAGCAAAATACCCAATCTCGCAATAGCGAGGTACGTACGTGGAGGTATGATGTAGATAATCACACCATAGTGAGAGAGAGAAAAACATCCGACAAAAGTGTATACAAGAAGAGTATTTGATACTAGTAATGCATGAACATTTAGAACATGTTTATATAGTAGAAAAAAAGGATACCTCTTGCTTAAGATGGATTGTTTTTTGTTTCTCCTTAGTTTCTTGCATGATGAGTTCTTCAAATTTCATTTCTTTCTATTGAAATAAAAGATGTGTGTGATTTGGAGGGGACGTATTAAAATATATATAGGTCAGGTTACTTAGGTTATCAATCATCATTAAACTCTCTTTTCACTAAACATATTTAACTAGATTTATTTATACCAAGTAATTACTCCCTCAAGTTTATATTTTGATAGATTTAATGTATATGGACGTTATTTTTTAAGATGACAGTCTTACTATTAAACTGCAAAATAAATGTACGGGAATACTTTTCCTTACAAAAATGATTGAGATGGGTAAAATTGTTAATCTAATAAATAGAGTTAAGTACATTTTTGGTCCCTGTGGTTTTGTGCATTTTCTCACTTTTGGTCCAAAAATAAAAAAAAAATTGGTTTCGGTCCACTTTTGGTCCAAAAGACATAGTTTCGTTACACTTTTGGTCCAAAAGACATAGTTTTCAGGTTCACACTTTTCGTCCAAAAATTTTAATGATATTCACGGGATTGGACTAAAGTGGACAGAAACTTGTTTTTTGGACCAAAAAGTGAACCTTTTTTTGGATTTTGGACCAAAAGTGAACTCGCTCCAAACCACAAGGACCAAAAATGTACTTAACTCTAATAAATATAAACACCTTAATTAAGAAAGTGGACAAGGTTTTGAGACAAACTAAAATAGTAATGAGGACAATTAAAATGGAACGGATGGAGTAAAACTTATTAATCGTAAATATATGTCATATATTCCATGTGTGTACATGGTACATATAGTTACCAAAGTGTCGTTGGTCTAGTGGTGGCAAAGTAGAGTTGATGGTACGAGTCTCACTTGAACCATATCTATACTTATGTGTTCGAATTTAACGTTCAAAACGTAATATAGATTATTTAAAATCGTAGCGCAACTAATAGAACCAAAAAAAAAGTCATAAAGTAAATTTTATAGTCTCTTAGCTTTGTTATAGCATTTGATTGATAATTGGTCCAGCAACAAGCAACCCGCTCCACCTCCACCTCCAGTTCCAGCTCCAGCTCCAGCTCTCACTTGTCTTTATGACAGTACACTATAGTAGTTTTTTATTTTTATAAATACACAACCCTAGCGCCGTTTCAAAAATTTAGCCGTTCAAAATCAAGCAATGGACGGCGATCTTGACGCGTTAGTTATGGTATGAATTGTATTTCTGGTTTTATGTTTTTACCTAATTTATTTGTATATAGAAACAATTGTGTTTATTCATGGAAAAACCCGTTTAAATGATTTAGGTTTAGTATTAATAAAGATTTTGTGTTGTGTGTTTATAGGATTTGCAGTCAAGGATTATCCCTGATCCGTTAGCAGTCGTGCGTGATACTGATAACCCACAAGAAATGTTATTAAAGGGGAATGAGCGTGCAGTTGACTTAGGGGGTGTTCCAAATCACCAAATCGTAGGGGACGCCTTTCGATCCATTTCACAAACCGTTGTTAGTCATCAAAAGTCCGACACTGTTTTCCGCCTAGCTACCATTGCTTTGGTATTTACTCTGCTTTTCTTTTCTTTTTATTTTTCTTTATTTTATATATTAAATGAAGAATTGAACAATGGCAATGAAATGTACTTTTTATGATTATTTTCACAGATGAGGTCCGATCGTGCCCGCTACAACACCCGTCATAACTACGATGAAATCGCCAATTCTGAGTATTTGGATCGTTTGGAAAAGTCTGGGGAGGCCGTTGGATGGGACGTAATTCAAGCTGCTGCTGATTTCTTCCAAGCAAGGATAGTTGAGACTTTTGCAAATGGTTCCATCATGAGACGCGAGACGATTCCACATGACGGGCAAGTTGTTTACGAGATTGACCTTCTTTCTAAGCACTCTGAGGATTAAGGTACATGTTGAATCTCATCGTGTATTGTTATTATTACAGTTTTTGATGTTTCAGTGTTTCTTTATATATGATTTTTGAATACAGTTAACTTCTTAGAGACCTTGTCATTTGTTGTTCTTTACTAATCATAATTTTGTTAAGAGCTAGAATAAGTTTTTCCTGGTGAAGCTGGGACATAGTTTTGTGAAGCCGGGTTATAATCCAAAAAGTTGGAGGAAAAAGCATCCTCAATATTGGAAGTAGGGTGGCTGGGAGAAGACATCGCTCTGTTAACAACCCAGTGGTAAATAACATAAGTTATTTATATAATAGTATAATATTTATGTACTTTACATACTATTTCGGAAGATGTAGTGGCACGGAGGACTTTCTTGGATGAAAAAAGAAAAGTAGTTATAATTAAGGTTTCAACCTTGTTCTCTATAACCTGGCTCTGATACCCAATCTTAAAACACCCCCATTTTTTGAATTTATAGCAGCGGAAGCTAATCAGGGTATTATTTCATAGTACAATAGTCATAATCGTAGAAAATGACTCAAAAGAGACGTTTTTAAAAGATAAGTTATCATTCATTATTTCATCAGAGTTTTTACAAATAGAGGTCTCAAAATCTACATGAAAACATAAAGTTTGAATGATAACAGTTTAGCCATCTTCAAGTCCGTGCCAATCCGTGCCATAAGTTGCTCAGTTACCTGAGATAAACATACTAAAAATTCAACACAAAGGTTGAGTGAAATTCATAGGTTTATGTTAAACAATTTGAATACAAGTTCAATAGTGGGTTACGTTGTTATACACCCATAAGTGTAATAATTGCAATGAGTACAATTATTATGGAAAATAGTATTATTGCCCTAAGCTCATGACACCGAGACCTTGAGATAATCAATAATTACAAGAAGTTGCCCCAACGAGTGCCTTTGCCAAACACCCGCATAGTGATTCAAATGAAGTGCGTTTGGTTACCAGAAAGTATAGGTACACCAATGGGGAAGCTCAGTCCCAAATAGATCTATTTACAACATTCGTGCTTACTCCGAAAAATAATTAACGGTTCATGATAGTGGGGTCTTAATGGCAAAAGTAAGGACTTAGGCAATAATATATCAGGATAGAATATAATTGGAAAAATACTCGTATTCATGGTTTATAGCAGGTATCCCCCTCACGGGTTTATGAAAACATTAGAAGATTTAAAATGCGAGGCTATGAACTCACCTTAACAGGGGAAATCTAATTGATGGCAAAAGTATATCAAGTAAAAGTAACGGCTTCGTCACGCAACGTGGGGTCATATGTCAAGTCTTAGTGTGATGGTTTATGTTTCAAAACTTTATAAAGTTTAACGTATTACTTTGATTTATTAATTTATGGAAATATTGTATCACTGTTCGGGCCATCATAATTCAGAGGTCATGTAGTAAACGTTTGAGGAGTCAGGACACTTTAAATCGTAAATCCAGCAAACTCGTCAAAACGTATACCCAAATGAAACTCCTCACATGAAGCTCCCTAGTAACGTGATACGATAAAATTTTAAGTTTCTTCAAAAGTTAGTCGATGATAAATTATGTTAAATATATAACGTAATTGTTTTATAATGCGTCGATTGTTGATTAATAACGATAATTGTGTCGGGTTTTAATAAAATCGAGTTTTATAATATTAATATATATTTTTATAATTTATATAAAAATATTATATTTTATATTTTTAAGTTTGAAAAAATGGCAATATATACCCTTGGTTTGTAAACTTTTACAAGTTTAGTCCTTTATATGTAAAGTATATATAATTTAAACCTTTAACTTTAGAACTTGGCAAAATAATTCCTTATAGTTATAACTTTGGAATAATGATATTTTCAGCCCCTCTAGTTATAAATTTCAGAAATTTATGATATATACCCCTATGCATGAAAATATTTATAAATCAAGTCCAAAAAGTCATGCAAGCTTATTTTAGGGTTCCAAATGATATTTGCAGGTTATAGCTTATTAGAATAAGCAAAAATAAGATGTTTTAACGTAAAAAAGTTTAGAAAAAGGATTCGTTAGCTAGAGAATCAAAATGGGTCATTTTTAGGGTTTTAATAAAAAACGCATGGGTTTGAGGATTTAAGGTTTTAACAAGAGTTCATATATTATTTTAAGAGTATTATGAATATTCTAATACAGATTATAAGCTTATTGAATAAGATTTTGAGCTTACTTGAGCTAAAATAGGTTGAAATGGTATTTTCGGGTTCGTACGCCTAGTAACGACTTCAAGGGTTCCTTTCTCTGGATTCTTTTCTCTGGATTCTTGGCTTCTATTCTGAGTTTAGGGACCTTCTACTTCTTCCTTGGCTGAGCTAGAACTCCATTTGAGTGTGAGATAAATGTTTGAGGTGTGATTTGAATGAATGGGGGATGTTCGGCTTATATAGGGTTCGAATGACCCTTGGTGCCCAAGTTTAGGGTTTGATTAGTGTCAAGGCTAGGATAAATGATTCATGGGAGCTATAGTGATGAGTATTGAGAGCTAGAAGAGTAGGATTGAATGGTGGAAGGGTGTATGAGGGTTTCAGGTACAATGGAGTGACAAGGAGGTGACAAGGCTAACTTGGTGGCCAATGTGGCGATGGAGGTGCTTGTTTGCTTGCTTGTGACATGGTGGTGATGTCATAGAGGTGCTAGGGTGCTTGGTTGGGTTGAAAATGGGTCAAAATGAAATAAAAAGGGGTGACGGGTTTAATGGGTCACGAGTTAGGGTTTTATGGTTTTTAGATCGAGTTAGGTTTAAGGTTTAGGGTAGTTTAGGGTTTAGGATTAAGGTTTAATGTTAGGATTAGGGTTTAGGATTAGGTTTAAGGTTTAGGATTAAGGTTTAGGGTTTAGTTTTAGGTTTAAAGTGAAATTAGGGTTTTAGGGTTTCGTTTAGGGTTTAGGGTTTTAGATTAGGGTTTTAGGATGACTTAGGGTTTAGGTTTAGGGTTTAGGAGTCATGCATTAAGTGCTTGTACCTTGTGCTAAAGTGGTGGTAAAGTTTAAACATGATTTAGGAGCTTAAATGACCTAATTAGGTTTTTAGGCATGATTAGCTTGTACATTGTGCTTTAGAAAGTTGTAACTTGATTTTAGGAGGGAAAAGATATTCAAATGTTGTGCATTGTACACTTTGGTAATATGATTTTAGAGCTTCACATTCATTTTATATGTATACATTACATATAATTAGGGTTTTGATATAAACGTTAACGTTTAATGCTTGTTTTGAAATAACGTTTTGAAAAGTACATTAAATGGATAATGTACTTGGTAAAAATGATATTAAGATATAGACTTGACATATTAGGATGTTTACATGATATAAACATAGATAGAATTGGCATAGGTAGGTTGCGTGAGCTCGTTTACTTTAGAGATGCAAGTTACGTTGCATAATGAGATAAAGCAAAAATTTCCCTATAAAAAGGTGATATATATATATAATAGATGGATATTATAGTGCATCTAATTTAATAGATGGATAATTACATTGATGAAAATTACGGGTTGTTATAGTCGTGTATGTCCTAGTCGAAACTCCTCCTTGTAGATACTTGAGATCATTGTTGATGAAAAATTTGAACGGTACTCTTTGACGATTTCCACACGTTATCAAAGGAAGGGGTTTAGAAAGATCAAATGGATAGTCAATGCCTTCAAGATTTTCCCAATCAAGCTTTTCTGAAAGAGCCTTATAGCATTCTTCAAAGTCATATTCTAATTAAGCATAATTAGAGTGTGTGCCTTTGAGTAGTCTAAATGCTGGTCCTAGCAGGATTTCTTGAGTTAAATTCTTAATTTTTAGCCCATTCAAGATGTATCCAGAGAATTCTATTGGAGTGCTCATCAATTCATCAAAGTCCTTCAACGATTTATCAGTAGAAGTAGAAGCTGCAAGAGTCATCAACCAATTTTGAGTTGGTCCTTCCTTAGTAGTCTTGCCAATATTCCAGTCAGGGTCAGTGGGTTCTTGAGGTGGTGTAGGTTTCTTGAACCAGTCACGTCTAGAGGCAGTCTTATTCCTTGGCTCATCTTTATTATCATCCAGATTCCCTTATTGATCTTGTGGCAAGTCTGAGTCTACAACCTCGAACATTGGTTCCTCCCATTGAACAGACTTTCCAGAAGATTTTGTTTGAGACTTGGTTCCTTTGGAAGAGCCAGACATTCAATCTTTCTTTTTCGACCCAGTGGTTGGTTCTGCGTCTTTTCTTAGCTTTCTCTTCTTTAACCCTCGGTCTGATCCAGCGGAAGGGTCTTCATCTTTATCCTTGTCTTTTCGGCCACGCTTCATTGAATATATATCATAAGAATAGAAGAAATCTTTGTTGAGAGCGTAAGAGTTTTTTAAACCATCATAGCAATCTCGGTGTTCGGGAGCCGTCAGATATAACTTACTTTTCTCCATCTTGTTGAGAAGAATCTTTTTTAACTCAAATTCAGTAAGTGTAGAAGCAACCTCATAAGTAGATTGTGGTTGACAAGACACATTTGCTAGAGTAACTTCATTTCGTGATTCTTCAATCATCTTTTTGATCACAGGTGGAGCGAAGTTAGACACTTCCTTGGGTAGAATCTGAGGCAGCTGATCTTTTACTTGCTCTTTGATTCTTGCCGTGAGAGACTCTGAAAGGAAGTTCATGAATTCTTCTCTTGTTTCTCCCAACCTTGTGTCTAGATGTTCATCAACTAAAGATATCACTTGAGTGTGTAAAAGGTCCTTTTTAATTTCAGCAACTTCTTTTTCTAATGCTATTATTCTATTGTTGAATCGAAAGACTAATGCGAAGTCAAGAAGTGTTGATAGAGGATTTATAGTTTCAATTGTTGGCGGAGGAGTGGGTGTTGTTAGTATTGGTGGAGGAGTGAAGGTTTGTGCTGATTGAGGAATGTTTGTGAGTACAAGTGATGATTCAGTGATAACAGAAACTGGTATTGTAAGAAGAGTGGGTGCCTGAGTTCTTGGGACTTCATGGTGGACATGAACATCAAGTGGAGAAACTATTTATGCACGAGTATGAGTGTAGGATCCCATATCACACTTCACTTCATATAACGAACCACGAATCGAACTAGAAAAGAGATAAAGAGAGTGAGTTGTTTTGTAGAGAGAGAAAGAATAAAAAGAGAGAGAGATGAGAGAAAATAGGAAAAGGAAAAGATTAATTATTTGAACAACTAACTTTTCCAAAGAGGAAAAGTTACTTATATACCCCGACACATTAAAGTAACATGCGGGATATTTAACTAGGACTCGGGCTCAAGTTTTGCTTGTGATTAAACCCGAAACATATACAATATTAGATTAACTATCGAGCCCGATTCTCGATACTTTCCTATTACAAC
>BQNB010037298.1:10534-25032 GCA_026074375.1 Tanacetum coccineum | reverse complement strand
GCAATAAATTGTCAACCATTGATTACATGCGTGTAGTTTTGTATGCATGAAAATATTACGTGAATTATATATATATATATATATATATATATATATATATATATATAGTAAGGATCAAATGAGAAGAAAACTTATAATGAGAATAATAAGAAGAAACCACAACCACACATTTCAGATGCACCTATAAAAATACTTTCAGATGCACCTATAAAAATACATGCATCTCCCCTTAAAATTCTCTTTCCTATTTAAAATGTGTGGCTAGAAATCCTTCTTATTTTTCTCATTATATTTTTTCTTCTCACTTGATCCCTTCCCTATATATATATATATCTACATTATATATAACAGGAGGCATTTGACTATTTTATGCCACGTCATAACGCCATGTCATCACGCAGGCCATGTCACCAAGTTTTTTTTTGTAAATTTCGTTTTTTTGTATGTTTCGTTTTTTTATTTTTTTAAATTTCGTTTTTTTAGTTTTTTTCAATAAACTTATGAAAATAATCGAGAATAAAAATGAAAATTATGAAAATAATCCAGAATAAAAATGACAACTATAGGGTTCGAACCTAGGTTCTTCACACAATAACAATATACTCAACCACTGAACCTACTTGGTTTTTGTGATAGAAGATGCAAACGAAATATGTAATGCTTTCCACACAATACTTAGTTAATGAACAACCGCATCATCATCTAAAAGAAGAACGCACACTCGAAACCTAAAACCACAATTTGATAAACCAATATCTCTTTCCTTCAATATTCAAAAATTAAACCTAAACAATCAATCGGACTGAATCACCCTATCGTGAGATCTCAATCTTCAAAAATCAAACCAAATCAACCTTCACCAAATGGATTTCAATCAATCGTGTAACACTCCCAAATTGGGTCGCAGCGGAATATGGGTTGGGGGTGATACTTCATAGATCAATAACACAAGATAATATAAGAACGACCCAAAAAGTCGTTTAAAACTGACACATTGGATTTAACAAAGCGTTTGTTACAAAAGCCCGAAGCTTTACTTATTCATTGTTTCCAAAATACAAAGATACTAGTTCATAACAAATATCCCAAAATGAAATGCAACCAAATCTTCACGCACATGACATCCAAAATATAAAACCATCAATGTGTCCCTTGCACCCTGTGCTTATTGACCTCCTAAAAAACATTGCTTTAAAACGTCAACATATTGTTGAGTGAATTCATAGGTCTGTAAAAGTATAATGTAGGACCGCAAGATTTCCCCCTCGTGATAATGAAACAGATGCAAACATCAAAAAATGTAATTACGTTTTTCTAAGCTCATGACAATGAAGCTCGACATGTATGAAATGCAATATAAATTGTCAACATTGCCCGTGTTGATGTTCTAACCCGCAACATCCTATTTCTGACATTGTATACGTTCGTTTGTCCAGTGATAGCTAATCACCCGAACGGGGATGTCAATCCAAATAGATCTATTCTTTATTCGCGCCCTCACAATCCTAGCAATTGAAGTTCATCGATAATGGGCATCAAGACATGGTTATCGCTTACCTTTTTTTTTTTTCAGGCAAACACGTAATCGTAATGTAAAATGTCCACTTTTGGTCCATTTGTAAAACATGCATATGTTTCTCACCCCAAAACTTGTAAATCATTAAAATGTAAAACGTGGGGCTATGAACTCACCTTGAGTTAATGATACTTTTGCCTTGGTCAAGGGCATTCGGTTAGGATCTGTATTAGGGTTGCTATATAAGTATATACTAAGCCACGAATCAGGTAACTACTAACATGTATATTTCTATATAGCTAATCACCATCTAATTGTTTTAGTGAAATCATGTTTATAAAGTTAAAACGTTTATAAATAGTTCGATAGTAAAAACGACGCAATTTCTTCGTTTTAAGCCCGTTTCTTACGTTTCTTATGTCCACGCTTTCGTATTAAGACGAGTTATCAAAATATTACATTTTCATATTTTTGAACTACTGGTGAACAGCACTTTTTACTGTTCACACCAGTTATAAAGTTATTTTTATACTTTTAGTTATTGTAAAACCCGTAAATGTCGTATTTTATCCGTTATAGCTCCGTTTTTAGTGATTCTTTCGAGCACGTATTTGTTATTAAAAGTTCTATCATATTAATGATGTTTTCAAAATGTATAAATCTGAGATGAACAGTAACTTTATAAAAATAGTTTTATAAAAGTATTTTTATACATTTAAGTATATAATCTCGCGTAATTCATAACTCCTTCGTTATTGATCCAAAAATTATGATCCGAATTGTTTTGGAATACTAAAATTAAGTGCTATCTGTGAAAAATAATAAACTTTATATATTAGAAGTATTTTATAACTTGTTTTTATAAAATCTCTTTTATAACGCGTTTAATTAACGTGTAACTCGTAAACTACGTATCTTTTTCGTTATTAATCCGTTTTTCGAGTTTCTTACCTTTTTGGAATCGTCATGAGACGTACTATTTTATAAAAATGTTAAACCCACTGTTTTGAATTCGAATCAAAACAGCCTCTTTACATCTTTTATATAATTAATTATATACACTTGTTTTTATAACTTTTCAACTTAATAAAGTTACCACAAATCCTTCACAACCTTATATATCATATGTGTTACATATAATAGTGTCCATTTGTCCATCATATGTCAAAGAGTCCATGGTATAAGTCCTTATCAACACCTTTAAATCATAACTTATTAAGTAAACCCTAAATTAACAAGTTTATACATAAACTTTTTATACATAAACCAAGAGTGTACATGACTTATACTTCCATTATAACATCATATTAACATCCACATAAAATGTGAAAAAGTTTATCAAAGCATAATCACAAGTAAAAAATCCATTTTACATGTTAAAACATTTTCTAAATAGTGATTAACTACATAGAACATATATATGCATAAAATCATAAAAGTAAAGATATTAAGAGTTTTAGATGACCTTAATATGATGTGTAGTGATGAACAACAAGAGTTAAACCCTTGTTTAGCAACCAAACCCAAGATTATAACACTTGAAAACCCTAAACCAAATGAAACCCTAATATGGAACCTTCCTTGCTTAAACACTTGTAAATGCTTAAACCAAACCTTCTAAACACCTTATGTCATCTTAGAAATGAAGTAGGAATGTGTATAAATGTTGTAAGTCATTTTTGTATGAATTGTTTGTGATATTTGGGGTGAGCCGTGGGCTTTGAGACAAAAGGGAGAGAAAAGATGAACTTTTTCTTGCTAAGGAGTGAAGTGTATGTGTTTCTTACTTATCATAAGTCTTATATGCATAATAAGTTAGTCAAAGATGCATGTATGAAGTCTTGAGACAAGAATGAGGGTTTCAAGGAAGTCTTTGGTCAAAAGAATGGTAAGCATGGCTATATTTAATGACAAGTGATGTACAAAGACCAAGTTGTGAATTGTAAGATATTTCTTTTGTATCATTCACCCCATATCCGGTTTTATATGTATATGTATGATATATTTTTGAAATTTTTGAGTATTGGGCATAATCGTGGGTATTTGTTGAAGCGTAAAAAAGTTTTGGTGGTTTCGGGTATGCCTAAACGTATTTTTTCGCGAAACGTAAACACTTTACGCAATCAATAAAAATAAAATGAACAAAGTTAATAATTATCCTCAAAATAATTACTTAACACTTGCTTGATGTAAACATTTAATTGTTTGATGCCCGTTTACATGGAATGATTATTTTTAGCTTACGCGATTTAACTTAACGTTTACGATTTAAAAGAAAACGCGTACAATACTAAAAATACATAGTGAATTTATTGACATCGTAAATGAACCTAAAACACGGGGTGTTATAAATCGATTGAGATATCAAAAGGATTCCAATCAGAAAATTATTCAGCAACTTGAATAATAAGCAAAGGAAAAACAATCCACAATTTTGGGAAAGTATATCAACGAAACATGAAGGTATGTATTTTAATTTCTAAATTATTAAGTTATGATTTCAGCAGGTATGTGTTTGTTTTTTGCCCTAAATTTCAAGCGTTTTATGAAACGTAACCAAAATAAAAGGATATAAATATGTTTGGATTATGCCCCAGTAATATATCATAATGCCATGATCACAACATATTTTGTATTATGCCCTAGTACCACAAACATAGTCGGGTCAGTTGCCACACCAATTAACTATGAAACACAAGCCAAATATGTTCCAATGGGATATGCAAGAGAGGCTTTCAGCATCAGTTTTTGCAGGAATAATATAATTTGTAACGGGATATGTAAAAGAGTAGCAATTATCCTTAAAATGTATAGTTTGTACGTATACGAATTATGGCAGAACCATGTATTCAGTAGAAAACGAACGGTATTGTTGAAGGAAACAGGTCTTTGTTTGGTAGAAATAGTGCAAGTGTTCTTATGGAAGATTTTGATAAGCTTCCTTTTTTTAGTCTACATGAAATAGCCGATGCTACAAATTATTTTAGCATAAAAAATAAGATAGGAGAAGGTGGCTTCAGCGCTGTTTACAAGGTAACTTATTGATACCATAATATAATAAGCTTAATTTGAGAGATTAAGATCCTGATTAAATGTCTTGGGAGAGTGGCATAACTCTCAAACATCAAAATCAATCGTTAATTTGAATAAAATGACGTTTGAGAGTAACAAATTCATTAAAAATCCAAACAGTATTTTCGTATCCTCTCCTCATTTCTTTCTTCTTCTTATTATTACCACCCAAAGTAAAATTGAATTATATTTAGCTTCTGATCACAAACTTAAGTTAAATAATGACAAAATTAAGCGATTTTGTTGACCAGAACCTCATGGAAAAATCATAACAAGCTCAAGTTGATGGTTAGGTGTGCTATTTTTTGTTATAAAAGGATAATTTTATGTTCACTTGAAAGAATGATTGACAGAAAATATTATTTTACATTCTTGATGCAGGAGCTTGCTTATTCTACTGCTGGAAACGATACAGGTTTGGTTTCTTAATTTATTTCCAGTTTTGCTTTATCTCTAAATACATCAATGTTATTATGTTAAGAACAGTTTTGAGATAATGCATGGGCAAGCACAAAGGGTCCAAAAATAACAAATCAAGTATTTTGTTAGAATTTTTAATAGTGACCTCAAGTTATATATGAGCCTAAAGGGGTTAGTTAAGCCGGTCCGTCTACAATCTACACTATTTAATGGGTCTTATTAAGACTTTGGTGATTTTTGACTCATTTACCATTTTTATTTCTTTAAGCTAAAGCTATCGGGATACACCTTTTGACACATCGACCTAATTTTATAAATTTAAATGTTCTAAGAATCTCGACATGAATGGCTGGTATTAAATTGTGTAGTTTAATCTTGTGGTTGTAGGTCTATGAGAGAGTGACAGTGATGGCATTGAACCCATATCTGGTTATAAGGCTTATGAAGCCGAAGCATGATTAAAACCCTTCAAACGTCTTAGAAACACAATCAGAGGACCCAAGGAGCCAAAAAGACAGTCCTACAACAATACTTTCCTCCACGTTGTTTTCAAAGAAGCCACCCAAACCTACATAGCGGATAAGCTCAAACCAATCTACTCTCTCTCCTTCATAGTTAAGATCTCTTAATACTTTAAACAGATCCTTCATTGACTTATAACTTTTTGTGGTCCTGTGTATTAGGTATTAAAAAAATCAACAAAGTGGTGCAATGGACTTTATAATATGTACTGCATTCACAAAACTTGAACATGAGATAGGTATTAAGCAAAATGAACTTACTCAACACCTATAGCCAGCTGCCTTAGCACAGACGCAAATGGTATGATATCGCTATTCACCTCATCCAAAATGGGTGAATCGTCTTCTTTTTCCTATAATATATGCAATTTTTTACAAAATAGTGAATACACAACCAATTAACTTTATTAAAATTAGTAACATGATATAATAAACCAATAACAAGAAGCATAAGAAGCTACATTTATTTTCTGCACGCAAGATACAGAAAATAACAACTTTTGTCCAAATCATATAAACTCAAAACATGACAAATTTTTCGGTATAACAAGATACACATACAATTTGCATCAGCGTGCTTTACAACTTATATATACATAATTTATGCTTAATCTAAAATCAATCTTTAAGGTAGAAGTGCCACTATTCTGACACTTGTGATAATTCGTGGTAGGGCGGTTGCAAAATACCTCTAAATTATGTTTGACAAAGAAGGAGAACGTGGAAGGTATATGATACCTGTGAACAAC
Source organism: Tanacetum coccineum (assembly GCA_026074375.1). Lineage (NCBI taxonomy): Eukaryota > Viridiplantae > Streptophyta > Magnoliopsida > Asterales > Asteraceae > Tanacetum > Tanacetum coccineum. Next base: position 18,754 of record BQNB010037298.1, on the reverse strand, counting down.
TTGCTAATTAGAAAAACCCACAATGAGGCATCAAGGATGTTTTTTGAAACACCGGTATGCTTATCATAACTTTGAACAATTTAAATTGTTTAAGTTTACTATTTTGTTCACTTTCTAATATGTTTGCTACGTCTTATGTGAGGTATTAAAATATAAAATTTAATCAAATTAGGATTGCATGATCGTGTACTTTCAAGGTTCAGCGATGCATTAGAATTATGTGTTAATTTTGTGATCATAGCATACTTGTGATTGTAGATACTCGATGAACATGACAGGTCCGAAGCAGCTAAAAAAATATCAACTTATTGAAAAACTAAAAAAATTTCAAGCTTTAGACTCGATTAAGAAATCCCTGCCGAAAAATGATAAAGTAAATGACAAGGAGAAGATCAAAGCTAAACCGGTTGCATGTATCTGAGCATCTGATGCAAAAAGATTGGAAAAAAGAAGTAATTGAAGATAAGATCATGTACCTTTACTAAAAGATTGGATTCGATAATCTGGACTAGGTTCCTGTGGATATAGTGGTCGATCATTCGGTTCAAGTTGATGTTATTGGAAAGCAATTTTGGAGCTTGCTTTTATCAGGTGGGGATATAAGGCTTTTCAAAACGTGCTTGTGTTTTCCTCAGGATCTGGTATTGTACACCAGGTATAGTGTTTATCTGATTGAACCAGAACAATTGGCAGATGAATACGAGTAAAAATAGGGAGTCATTAGAATGCATAATATTTTCCTTTTCTTTGTTGTCATTGCTAAATAACATACATCTGTGCAAAAGGTCATATTGGTTTGAGAGTTGAGACACACATACTTTTTCGTCCATATAATATAAACGATCTCAAAGATTTGTTATATGTGTGCAGATAGCCACAATGGTTAATGGAAGATGTGCATTTCTTTGTTTTTTTGACTTGGTGGAATAAGTGTTGAAAAAATTCATCATAAGATTAACAGCTTTCCAAAAAGATGGGCACCCTTCAATCTACAAAAAGTCGCATTACTCAGAAGAAGAACAAAAATCGCCATTACATTTCCATGATTGCGGTCATTGGTGTCTTCTAGGTGTGCCCGATACTTGGAAAAAAATTTTGTATGCTGAGCTTTTGGTAAAACAAAACCAACACCAGATACACTTGCTTTCGCTGGTGGTAAGGTAATATTGGCTTTCTTTAAATCATCTTGATTTGGCATCTTTATTAGCATGGCTAGATGGTTGGGTACAAGTAATGTTTTATACAGGTCAATTGGGTTGGATCGGCTCTATCTATTCTTATAGCTTTTTATAATGCAATCTAATCATTCTTCAAATAAGGACTTTGAAATGCATTTGAATATATTTCAGATGAATTTCATTTAATTTGATATGCTCAACTCATCTCACTTGTTTCCTTTAGTTTAATCATTATTCTCTGCTCATTTGACCTATTAGAAGAAAAAACGTAACCCAAGTTGACCCATGTGTTAATAAACGGGTCAAAGTTTCTACCTCAATTATTACTAACATCTCATGTATTTCCCTTCCATTGCAGGCATTTAGTCGAACACCACTCACCACTATTAGTCCCAAAAAAACATGGGAGGGAGCTATTGCAAGCTTAACATGATGCATAGCTACCACTATATTGTTTGTCAAATCCAAAAGCTGATGACAATATGGACTGAAATGAAAGGTACATGGGAAACCTTGATTACATATAGATGGTTTCTTATGTAATTTAGTCGAGGCTATATGTTTATGGAGACGAGAATGCTAAAAAGAGACTATATTCAGAATTAAACTGCTAAAGACTTTAAGGAACGAAAACCTGATAGTTCTGAATGGTTTCTAGAAGAATACTTAGAAGAACCACTTGAATTTTATTATCGAGGAATGCATATCAGGAAATCTTAGAGATTACAGAAACAAACACAAGCGTGTGTCATTGGAAGTCTTAATGAAGTGGTCAAGATAGATTCTGAAAGGCTTGAATTATTTGCACACCTACGATCCATGCATCATTCATAGAGATCTCAACTGCAGCAACATCTACATCAATGTCAATACTGGAAAGGTTAAGATTGGTGACTTTGGTTTAGCATCGATGGTAGGAAAGAGCCACATGACGCATTTTGTGATAGGGACACCCGAGTACATGGCACCCAAGCTGTACGAAGAGAATTACAATGAGTTAGTAGACATATATTCGTTTGGATTGTGCTTACTAGAAATGGATATAATGGATATACCATACATGAAATGCAACTGTATTGCTCAAATATACCACAAAGTTACTAAGGGTGTGATGCCTCTAGCCTTAAACAAAGCAAAGGATCCAGAATTAAAAGCTTTCATCGAAAAGTGTATCGGCCAGAAACGAGTTAGGCCTTCTGCCTCTGAGCTACTTAACGATATGTTTTTGGAGATTAACGATGACGAAAAGTGACGCAACTACTGCTTAAAAGACCAAAGAAGTATTTCTCAGGAAGTTGAACTCTAATTTATAAGGATAATGGTGTTACTCAATAGTATCTAGAACATATGAGCATGTTTACAATTCTTCAAATTATTCGACGTGAAATGGGGTGATTCTGTAACATTATATATTCAACAAATTAACTCAGAAGGTTATATCATCTCTTACTCTGTTAATTTTATTGATATCTTTTGTTATTTTGTCTTTATTTCTTACTAGCTCCTCTATCCATAGTTAAATGTTTTGGAATCATTTGTTAATGTCGCAAGTATAATTGTTTTAGTAATATATGAGTTATGTATCTTGGATAGGTATATCATTTGTTAATGTCGCAAGCCTTGCTACCAAATAGCTTAGGATGTGTTTAGCTTCCATGTATGTCTGCTGTTAGATATTTAATGGCCCCATTATCTTTTATGATTGAAATATGTTGGAATGTTATACGACGAAACTCACTAATATTAGCTTCCATAAATACGAAGCTCCCATGTATCAATATATGTTAGTATAACTAGAAGGGTACCCGCGCAATGCGGCGGAGGGTACCAAGTGACTATCTTTGTGCCGAGCAAATGTTTTTCATTTTAAAGATTCCTTATTTAGCATGTCCCAAATACTTTATAAAGTAGTAGAGATATGTTTTTCAAAAGTAGAACGTCTAAATTATTAATAGTATAAATGGTTAGCATTTTTATTTTTCAAATTTTAGTATTAAATTGGTAATTATAAGTTTAGTGAGTTTTTCTTTTAAACAATTCCATTTAAAGATATCATTATTGGAGGGCGGTTATTATATGGTTTAAATGAGATGTTACATATGTTTGAAATGAGACTTAAATTTCCAGATTTTACATTGATTTTCTAATATTTCTTTTATAGTAATGTTTTTGTCTTAAAATTTTTAAGACTTCCTTTTATAGGAAGTCCCAAATGCTTTATAATGCAGTATAGATTTAGATAAATAGGTCAAAAACAGGTAGAAACTGCCATTAAGTGAAATCTTGATGACTTGATTATAGCAGATTTAATACAGACAAATTGGAGTATAGCTTGAAGATCCTGCTCGGAACCCATTTTTAGCTCACAATCAAACCGCTTCACATCTTCACGAGTTTTAAAACCCGCAACTTCATCATCAAAAGTCTTCAAAACACCAACTTCCTTTGTCGTTTCCAACACCAAAATTGAGATTTCGCTAACATGTTTATCACAAATTTGAAGGTCTTGCATTTTCCCAACATGCTCTTCAACAACTTTAACCTTCAACATCTTTTCTTCCGCCTTAACCTCGAGCTTTGGTAATTTTGGTTTTCCTTTAGGTGGAAATTAAAGCAATTCTATCTCCTTCCCATGAAAAAAGATTACATTTTTTTGAAGATCATACATGCCTTTAACCTCTTTTCGCGAAGGTTTCTCGCACAAACTATGACACTCATCAATTTTATCCACAACACAAAGTACCCACGTTTTATAGAACTTCTCGATGGTCACCGGAACCCAACAAACTTGGTAACCTTCAATGGGACAAATCTCCATTAGTAATTTTAGGAAATCTACCAATTTTTTTATGCTACATTTACTTAATTGATGTACATTTACTTAATTGATGTACATTTACGTAAGTAAATGTACATCAATTAAGTAAATGTAGCATAAAAAAATTGTTTTGTGAATATCGATGCAAAAAATTGTTTTGTGAATATCACAAATTTGGTCGAGCTTCTTTTTGAAAACGACATTCATTCTTTCTTTTTGTGCGACACATTCGTTGTATTATAGCACCGTTTTTATACTCCGTGTATAATTACACGTACATGAATGTATATATATTATTCCCTTTAATGTTGGTATATTGATGCATCATACTGGCCATTTATAACAAATAACTTCTCATTATTTTATCGATAATTTACAAATGAGTAGGTGCCATAGGCTAGTGTTTACATAAAATATACTCTCCTCTAGGGAGCATTTTGTTTTATTTCAGCCTTGCTTCTTGCATGAGAAGTGTTCCTTCGATGATTCTTTAGATATATGAAATCTGCTTGGTACGGACATATTTCAATGTTATAGATAAAATTTTCTGAGCTTGCTGATGTGCCATGTTCGAGGGATGGGGCGCCCTTTGATGTCAGCTAGCACATATGTCCCTGTGTGTTTTGCCTCGATCACTTGTTATGGTCCTTCCCAGTTAGGGTCTAACTTCTTTTGTCCTTCTTGGTATGGGGTAAGACTGCTTCTGAGCCGTAAACCAGACTGTAAGGTATGCATCCGTTTACTGCACGGACTGTCGTTCGGTATGCCTATAGGACATTCGGCAACTCTTCGACCTACTGTCCTCTAGCTTTCCCTAGTCTTGTCTTAAAGGCCATGTAGAATGATCCTATTAGTGACCTCTGTCTGTCCATTAGCTTGTGGATAGGCAACTGATGTGTAATTTTATTTGATCTTAAGCTCCTCGCATCATTCTCGAAAAGGGTTACTTGCGAATTGTTTCCTGTTATCGCTAATGATTATTCCTGGAATACCAAAGAGGCAAACAATGTTACGCCATACAAATTACAGTATTATTTGACCGGAGATTGTTGCTACTGGCTCAGCTTTTACCCATCTGGTAAAGTAATCGATAGCGACTATTAAGAACTTAACTAGCCTTGAAGCCTCTGGGAATGGTCCTACTATGTCGATCCCCCACTGGTGAAAGGGCCATGGACTCGAGATGCTCGTCATTTCGCATTGTGGTTGACATATTATTGGTGCGTGTTGCTGGCAGTTGGGTCATGTTTCCACTACTCGTGTAGCATCACGGTACATTGTAGGCCAATAATAATTGAGTCTTGCTACTTTTTGGGCGATGCTTCTTGGACCTGCATGTGCACCGCATGATCCGAAGTGTGCTTCTCGTAGTACATAGTTTGCTTGTTCAGGGCCTACGCATCGTAATCATTGATAGGTGTAAAATACACATATCCGTTAACACCAAAAATGACCCTAAATGACCAAAAATACAGTGAAAATGGCAAAGATATGTGTGTTTTTGTGTTTTGTGTATGCAGGTATGGATAAAGCAAAAATCACGAGAAAACGATCAAAAACGGGCAAACACGGACACGAGGAACGGAAGAGCACAAAAGAAGCCGGGGATTAAAAAGCCAAAGTCAAAAAGTCAACCAATGGTCAAACCTTGGTCAACTCAAGTCAAACAGTCAAAGTCAACACTAGAAGACAAAGACCCCAAAGTTACAATACTAGTCCCTCAAGTTTTCAAAGTTACACAAAAGGCCCTTAAGAACTAAATGGGCTTATTTTCCCTTATCTCTTACCCGGCCCAATAAACCTTAACCCTTAACCCTTAAATGATAAGTCCAGGGACTGGAATTGCCAAAAATAAAAGATGTATTATACTTGGGTTTTACTTGGCTTATGTTTCAAAAACAACAAGGACCTAGTTTTCCAATAGCCCAAAGTTTAAATCCCATTTATCCCTCCTTCAGTTAAAAGTTAAGTGGGAAAAGAAGTTACACTGTTCATCGTCTCCTCCGATTTACCCACAGGTTAAAACAAAGGGCAAAGCTAAATTGAGGGTTAAAGAAGGTAATTCAAGTACTCAAGTACACCTTGGCAGGTTAAAATGTAATCAAACGCACCATATTGGCTAATCCCAACAAGGAATGACACGGTGGCAAATGAAGAAAGCACAAAATTGATGGGTTTTACACTGGATTCACTCACAATGAAAGCACAAGGTATCTCACAACGGATTGCCACGCTGGCAATCCGTGTGATTATCAAAGTGATCCAATGGCCAGTATTGATTCTCCAATGATTAGAGGAATGTACGGATGAGATTAGCAGGAGCGTCTAACTAACTCAGGCTCCTAGAAACTTCCTTGGCTGCTATAAATACCTCACACCTCTCACACATACAAAGAGTAGTCTAGCTTTTATTTTTTTTAAATGTAATTTTAGCTTTTAGTTTTAATAGTGTAATCTTCAAACTTATTGTAATTTCGTTTTCTAAGCATTGTAATCCAATTTTTAGTCATTAATAAAAGTTTCATTTAGATTTCATAACACTGTTTTCACTCATAAGCTCTTATTTCTTTTCAAATGTTAAGCTATTGTCTCATAAGCTCACTTAAGCTAATTTCAGCTCTCACAAGTCTCTAAGCTTGTGATTGAGCTTAATTGTTCAATTAATCTACTGAAATTAATTAAACAAAGCTTAATTACCTTATACTTATTGGATTGTGGCTTATGGAAGGGGAGCTAGCTTTGGAAGAGCTCCCATGGACTTTACTGGCTTATCTTAGGATAAGCCAGAGCTGTTGATAAGCTCTATGAGCATATAAGCTTCTGTTTAGCTGAAGCCTCTAGTAAGTTCTCATTTAATTTCCTTTGTTCTTCAATATATAGCTTAATAATTGCTTATTAGTGTAGATCTGCTTATTTGCTTAATCTAGTTGCTTATTTGTGCTTATAATTATCTCTTTGTGCTTATTAGTTATAAATTTTCATCTGTTTTTAGCTTAGGTAGCTTAGCTCTTAAATTTTCATTACTTGTCTTAAAAATTACTAAAAAGCCAAAAATAGGTAGCTTAGCTTTAGATTCTTAATTCTAGCTTAAATTGATTGTGGATTTATGCTTATTAGTCTTGTTATAAGCTAGTAGTTATCTGGTATTAAGGTTTAGTTCTCTAGATTCTCATTTCATAAGCTTAAGTAAAATCTGTCAAATCTATAGGGGTGTTTGGATTAGTATTGTTTGACCTTCAAAAGTCAACATAACTTTGAAAATTTTCTTTTGTGAGTTTGATCTTCATAATTGATTAAGATTTGAGCAGGTTTCTAGGATTAGATTGAGCTTAAATTCCTTTTATGGCTTATTATTTTTGATTCTGCACCAGGGGACTTTTTTCACTTTTCTTTGCTTGCTAAAATTTTGATCCAAGTCTCTTAAGCTTGGTAAGTGGTTGCATTGTGTTCAAGCACACTCAAATAGAGTGTGTAATGCAGGTTGTCCCCTAAGGACGCCTACATTGGTGTTTTGCCCTTTATCAAGTGCATCAGCAGTAGTAACTGAAGTTACTACTGCTGTCCTTTTAAGCTTTTTGCTAATCTAGTGTTTGTAGCTTTTAGGATCTAAATTTTAGTAGGATTATAGATTTCACATAGCTTAATATAGATTAGAACTTGTTTTTTATTTTCTAGCTTAATTACTTAGTTAAAATTAGCTTAAAAAGTCATAAAAATCTCATAAATACCAAAAACAATAGTAATAGAATTTAGCCTTTTAATTTTAGAATTTTAAGTTGTAGTATCTGATTTTCTTGTTTGAATTTATAGCTTATAGTTAGGATAATTAGTTCTCATAAGCTCAGCCTCTGTCTTGGCTTATTGAGCTTTTTAGCTTAGCTTAATTTTGAGCTTTTTGAGTTGATTCTTGAGTTTGCAGCTTTGATCCTATATTTTAGTTAGCATTTAGTGTTTCTTGTTTAATTAGCTTATTAGATTTAGCTTGTAGGCATCTTAAGTTGTCTAGAACAACTTTTGGTTTTAGATTTGAGCTTATATTGAGCTTTGTCCAAGTGATTTAGTGTAAACAAGCATAAGTGAGCTTAAAAGCCCACTTTCTGTAATCAGTTTTAGCTTATGCTCCCTTTGTTAAAATAGCTTTAAAAAGTATGTTTTTCAATTTTGTGCTTTTAGTTTTCAAAAATAATAAAAAATGCAAAAATGGGTGTATGCCAGACTCGAACC